>JASKGO010005286.1:0-20952 GCA_030556065.1 Holobus sp. GC000080
ACAAGCATAAAAAATATTTACCCAAAAAAAGACTAATAATATTTAACAGTTTTTTTATTATTATTAATTTGGTATTTAAAGAAATAGCTCAGCCCACCAATAACAAGTAATTTCACGCCTTAGATAAGTAATGTATATTTTACAAACATTAAAAATTTTAAACAGTAAAATTATTTAAGAAAAAAAAAACAAATATTATTTACAAATCGACGATTAATGATATGGAAAACAAAAATAAAACGATACAAAATAGTAAAACAAACAAGCCAACAATATTTTTTCGCAAACCAAGAGAAAGATTGAGCAGTTTTCGTTGTGGTGTTAGTGTATGAAAAACCTTAGCACATTAATATTCATATTCGTGTCGCACGTGACAGATATAACACATATTTTCCTCCGTCCGTGGAAAACCACTCGCACACAAATAAACCAACATACACAAACACACTATAACCCACCCACACAAACATTCAGAGGCAGTTCAGAAGGACTTTTAGCAACTGACCCAACATATAGAGCCCAACTATAGGTGCGAGCACTCATTAACTTAACCACAGCAACGGGCTCAGGTGTGTATGGAGTATCAGTGCGTATACATATTGGCCGTCCTCCAAAAATGCCCCAACTGTGTGTGCGTCGTTGAATTTATTGGTGACTTTGCCTTGTGTGTGTTGTGGGTGTACTTTTTATATTTCTCAAAACGTATACGTTTCCCTTTGAAAATTTATAAGCATAAATTAAATGGCACATTTAATACAAAATACGCGGCGCACTTATACACCGGTACCATTAAAATTGTTTCATGGCTATTTTTAATTTCACTTGCAAAGTATTTGCTTTTCTTTTTCTAAATTGGAACGCTGACATTTTGTTTGACTACTTTCCGCGTTTTTCCCCTTATAAGCATACTACATACAATATTTGTATTTTCGGCTGATGTGCAGGAAATCAGGTGGAAATGCGATGATTCATCTTTTTTCCTTTATGACTCTTTTTGACAGTTTTGAAGTTTTCCACTTTATGGACGCTTAAATTAGATATTTGCGTTGTATTTTTGAAACGTTTTTAAATAAAACATTAGAAAGATTTTTGCATTATTTATTTATAAAAATGGAAAAAAGAAATAAGATTTTAAGGCGTAGTATAATTTACGAAGCTAATGGTGCATGAAATAATATTCAAAAGTAAAGAAAAAAAAAAATACGAGAGCTTAAAAATTTTTAGCCTCGAAATCCCTGTAGCTTGTATGATTTATTTTCATGTTGCACGCTTCCTAAATATCATTACATATTGTAACACTTCAAAGAATCCGTGTCATATCTTGTGAGGCGTCTTTATAGTCCAGTTTAATAATATGTCACAACACCATTTTCCTAGCGCTTATTCAACTTGCCGTCTTTTACATTTTTAACATATCTTTGGAACACCAATTATTGTCTTTTTTTGGATTTAAATTCAAATTTAATGGATTAAACTGATCGTGATATTCGGTATTCAAAGGAGATAAGGCCTGCTTTTTTATTAATAAATACTTAAATAGCATCAAGAGGATAAGGAAAATGCCCTAGGTATTTTGCGTACGTGTAACAGGCGTTATTTACATATCAAATAAGGCTTTTATCGCACCCTTAGCCGCCTAACTGAGAAAAATACCGACAAAGGAGACTTTAACGTAAAGGGAAATACACACAAAAAGTATATGAAAGTATATGAAAATGTTTAGAGAGGGCCTATTTATCTCAAAGAAAATAAAAAATGATTTTCATGTAATATATATAAAATGTTTGTTTGTTTTATGTACCTTATTAATACAGTTTTTTTTTTTTTATGTTAAATCACAAAAGGTTAAAGAAGTAAAATTTTGAAACAAAAAATGTATTCATAAAGCCCACCGGCGAACATATTATTCATCAAAAACAGTATTAATTTCAACCGAAGTTTTAAACAACAAAAAGCTTAATGTATTTCAAAAATGAATATTTTGTTAAGCACATACCAACCCACAGCAAAAAAAAAAAAACAAAAAATTATTTATTTTCAATTCAACATTTTATACGAAATGAAACGGAAACAATTTTGCTGTAAAAAAAGTGATTATAAACAAATATAACTTTATTTATAATCAACACGATTCAATTTTAAATTTTATAATCTTGTTTTTGTCTAAAACCGAGCACTACTACACGCACAATTTATTGCGTTTTGCTCAAAAGTTAAATTTAGTTCTTGCAGTAAAGTATTATTATAAATATCCAAGCTAAGCAATTCGAAAATTCCTTTATGGGCAATGGCTTTGGTTCGGCAGAAAAGAAAATTCTGAATGGGGCAGCAAAAAAAAGGCGAACTTTTCAACAAAAGATATATGGAAATCAAACGACGCAAATACTTTAGCTTTGTAGCGTTATAAATAAAATTTTCAAGTTTTGCAAAAAAAAAAAACAGTGTACGATAAGCTTTTAACATTTTATATTTTTTTTAGAAATAATAACAGTCCCTTTGTCCTCATTGGTGGATTTTATTTATAAATTTCGGATTAATCTAAATTAAATTCTAAATAAAATTAAATTATGTTGTTTTCTGCCAAGTTTCTTGAAAAATCGGCATGTCACAAATGAAAATGTTAAAAATTGCTTTATGTTTGCTCCAGAATAAAAGTAATTTTTAAGTTGTTTTTTTTTTACATTTTGAGGATACTTTATAAATTACATGTTCTACATTCATTTAATAATTCCTAGTAGAATCATTCCAAGTATTAAAGGAACGCAGGGTCTTAATGTCTTAAAAAAAAATTGAACTATATATGAGTTTTTAAATTTACAAATTATAAAAATTCCTTTATAAAAAAAAAACTCCAGCAATAAATGCACCGTCAAGTAAAAAATTAATTAACCGCTTGTAACCCAAAAATAACCGACCAAATAATTTATTCCCACAAGACCCGTGAAGATCGATTCAGGTCAATTTCAGGACTATTTGCATTATACATCGCCGAGTATTTCTCGCTGGTAATTTATTTAGGGCCGCACAAAATCCCGATGAAAATTCTATTTATCCCTTTTAATTATCCCATTGGCGCCAATTCGAACTCCAACATTATCACCGTTAATGATTTTATTCAGTTTTCATATAGGGGCAATTAATGGAGCGTTTAACGACATAAAGGTAATGTAAGAAGAAGCAGAGCACTCACTTTTCAGTAGCTCCCACGCATTCCTGTTTCGAGTTCGTTATGTAGACGAGGAGCTTTTTAAAGCCCAGAATTTTCATATTCAGCATTCGCGACGAGCTTTACAACATAATTATAATTTTCGCGTAATTGGTGCATTAAACATCTGCAAACGATCTCTCGGAAGACGCAACTTTCAAACAGGACAATTTTGACAACTAATTAGAACTAACCTGAATTTTGCTAAATTTGCGCTTCCAAAATGAATCGCATTTGTCATCAGCAGCAGCACATAGCGCGTGCTCAATTAAATGTTTAGATAATGTTTATTTAGCAGTAGGCACTTATTTTAATTGAAACAATGCATTTATTGATT
This sequence comes from Holobus sp. GC000080, assembly GCA_030556065.1. NCBI lineage: Eukaryota > Metazoa > Arthropoda > Insecta > Coleoptera > Staphylinidae > Holobus > Holobus sp. GC000080. The sequence goes on from JASKGO010005286.1 coordinate 3,543, forward strand.
TTTTAGTTATTCCGGCGAAGAGAATAAATTAAGCTATCTGTTAAATCGCCTCAAGTTTTAATTAACGACCGTTGCGAATTATATTTATGCGCTCCTATATTTAAATTGGACACCTGTTTATGCTAATTTGCCTCGTTTCGGCTGGATTGTTATTGGAAATTTTGCCATTATCATCCATTAATTAAGTTTTATTATTGGTGATACGATTCATGAACCAATGATTTCGTATTTATGATTCGAATCAGTGAACATTAATAGTCAATTTTAAGAATTCATTTGCAGAGACTTTTTTTCAATTCGATGATATTATTATGGAAATACCACTTTATGTTTTTACTATTTGCACTTTTTTATTACATTTTGTTCAACAAAGATTTGTTACAAAAAATTAAATGATTATAAATGATCATAACAAAAATCAATGGTTACAAAAAAATTCCTTTATTTTATTCACAATTACGACAATTGAAATCTAAACAAAAACGGAAGCCAAATAAAAAAAAATGTTGCGTCTGTTACAAGGGAATTTAATTGTATTGACTGCGCCGTAAACTGTGTGCGGTTGATCATTGTGTGTGTATCTTTGGCATCTGCATATAGCATATACCTACGCATCCAAGCGTAATGTTTGAAGTAAATATTTAACGAAGAAACTTATTCGCAGCCAATTTCGCCCATTTATCTGTACTATTCATATACTTTTCGAACTTATCTACGGAGGAGAAATTGCATAGAATTTTCCCCAACAACATCTCGGGCGGCGGAAGTGATTTAAAACGGTACGAGCTTTCTTCGCGTAAAAGCGAGCGAAGGATTTCTTTGAGTGGCGCGCATTTCATACATTAATGACTGTGCGATTCTCCAATTACGCCCGTTATTGAATTATGGCAACTTTTGAAGTGTTTCTCATCGCACCGTACTCGAACCGAAAACCAACACGGTCTGATGTGTCTGCCAAAATTATGTTCATGACGCTTACCAATGAATTATTGATGTCTGAACATCGAGAGCAGTCTTTCAAATAAATGTATAAAGCAGCGGCATTTAAAATTTATCGATAAGTTCCCATCTTATTTCATGTATAGGTTCGCGCTCGAGCGGTTTTTTAATTTCCTCTCTACGAACACAGTGCGCGGATCTAGCAAATACGAATGGGCATTGCGGAGTCGCACGCAACAATATTAGCAAAGTACTGATGTGAGATGTATATTGTTATTAAATAATTTTCTGGTTTCGCATTGCGGTTACCTTTCTGTGTGTGGGCAGTGAATTTTAACATTATGCAAATGTTCTTTGTGCGGGCGTGAATTGTTTGTTTTAGCGAGCGCCAGGTCTGGTAATTAATTAATGTGCAGATTAAAAAGCCCTATTTCATGCTGCGTTTCATAAATAATGATTACACATTGAAAAACCGATGTAGTAACACGTTTTTTGAGCCGCCATCAATTAAAATTACAATGAAGGCTTAATGTCTGCTCTTTACGCTTTGCTGTGGAGGAAAAATGTTATTTAAGCCTTTATACAAAGGAAAATCTATCATAATTTTGAAATTTTCAACATTTTGTCGAAACAATTTTTTTGTGCTGATCATTGTATAAAAATGACAATTAATGCTTCATTAAATTCTATGGAAAAAGGTGTTTTATGTTTTCATTTCAAATCTTGAAGAACAAAGAAGTTATAATAATTTTTCGAAAGTTAAAAAAATCCAACTTTAGGATAGAACAAAAAAAAATTAGATCCCCAACACAGACAACCAATTTGATCCAACCTGTGCAAAAAAGCAACTTATGATCATTTGCACACGGCTGCTTTTTGTGTCATGCAGACAGGAAAAGAACAGGAAAAAAAGAGGCCGCCACTAAAAGTTTATCCGTTGGAATTGCGGATTCGGTGGCGAATTATTCATTATTCATGAGCCTCCTGACAACACGTCAAATCGGCTTTTAAGTCCTCCAAAATTCAACGCAAATCTAAAATTGAACCAATTTGCATTTTAAATAACTGATGCACGCACAGACTAGTCCACAATAAATGGAACTGTATTGTACTTTTACAATTTTAATGTGTGCATGAAATTATTTATTGAACAATTATAGGCAAAAAATGTTAATGAACTGTGACAGTGTAATGTAGATTATATAGATTTTGAAATTACGATAATGATATCACACAAATCAAATATAAAAGACGGATTAAAAATGTATTGTTTAATTTCAATTAATATGAACAGATGCGACGGCTAATTATTTACTTTTTACGTTCTATTGATTATTTGTCATTCATTGGCATCATTAAGAATTCAACGGTTCATTAAATTTACTATAAATGAGCTACAATCAAGAATAAACAGGGAATGTATAAATAAATAAAGCGTTTCTTTAAATAAACTTGATATTCAAGTGGTCGGTAAAAACACCGTACCTTCGGTTATATTAAACAGTAAATTGAAAAAAAACTACTTCCAATTTTGAATATTAAAGCTTTTTGTTTTTAATGGTTTAATAAAGCTTATTCATTTTATTAGCTTGTAAATAACAATGGAATATTTGAAAAATAAAATTGTTTGTTTAATGGACAAATATTAAAATTATCAATTGGTTCAATTATTTATTTATAATTTTAATTGATAATTAATTTAAAATACAATTTAATTGCAATTATTAAAAATAAATTGAAATAGTTTTTATGTTTTATTTATGCAGACTCGGAAATTGTTTAGTTTAGATAGACATAAATTGGATTGAAACATAAAATGCTCCATTGTTTTATTTATAAAAATGTAAATATAAATCAAAATAACAATCCTCTTCAAAAATAAATATTTTTTAAGCTTAAAAAAATGAAATGAATTAAAATATGTCCAAAATGTAGTTAAAACAACTTTTAATCAAATTACCTGTAATTCTAGTTATACTGAAACTAACTAATAATAAATACTTTAGAACTGTGTTATTTTAGTAGCTATTTTGAGGGCTGTTTCAATAGTAAAGGAGCCTCAATCAGTTTATAAATGGAAGCAAGGTTTACGAAAACTATATGGGCTAACTTCTGACAGGACAAAACTACACTTGATCCGCTTATTAACGGTATTCGAAACATGAATTTCCGCCCTTTTGTTCGTTCCATTTCCTCACTTCTGCAAATCTTTCGATTCTATGCGGCGAGCAACGAAGCGATGAAATCTTCATGTATATAAGCGAAACGTTGAAAAGCGAGCGAAAACAAGGAGTGAAAATAGCGCACCACGGAATCCTGCGTCGTGTCATAATTGTCGTTTTCGTTTTCATAATAAAATTGTCCTCGGCACGACAACTGCGCCACCGTTGCTAACGATTGCAATAACGATAATTGAATTACCTTACAGCTTACAATTTGACCGATTTTGGTCTTTGTTCTTCGTTCAAAATGCGGTGCTTACAAATTGCGATCTTTTACCCGCGAAGTATTCGAGCTTAAATATTAACGCGTTGACTGGTAAATTGCTCGTCGTAAATTAATTTATATGCTACGAAAACTTATTAAGTTATTTAACGGTCCCAATTTTCGTTTATCAATTATTTCCAACCAAAGGAAACTATAAACCTTGCTAAACATTTTAATAGGTTTTTTCCTTTGAAATTTTTATCGACCACCGCCGATACATATTTAGTGAGAAAACTATATGTTAGCAAAATTGCGGTGAAATGAAAACCATTTATGAGACGATATTTTACGTCGGTAGATGAAGAAAACAAAACTTAAAGGGTCTACTTAAAGCAGTCGATAACAGCGAGACCGTGCGGTTGATGATATGATGATGCTTACCGAACATTAGCGAGAGTGTGCCTGCGATTCCTCAAATATCGATTGTGATACTTCTGCAAGTCTCCGATGGAGCCTTGCTCGGCCTGCATTTTAACACCACCTCCGCCGGGGTTGCTACCCTCGCTGGAAGTGGTGCTACTGGTGACGCTTGAACGCGGTCTAGTCTGTTGTTGTTCCTGTTGCTGTTGCTGTTGCTGGTGCTGTTGCTGTTGCTGTTGCTGTTGCTGATGCTGTTGATTTTTGCGGCTAGCTTTCACTGAGAGTGTTGGCGATGGAGATTGCACATTTCTCCGTTGCTGCTTCTTCTTGTACCTTGTACCTGGTGGTTGGTATGAACGTTTTGTGGCTAAATTCGCATATTACAGATAACTCGACACTTATGGTTTAGAGATAAGTATTAACGGAATGCGCTCAGTATTACTCAACAGGGGACTATTATTTTACCAGTTAGTTGTCTTTAGAATGAAGGAGAGTAGTAGTAGCAGTACAAAGAGACACAGAGAGAAGTCGAGAGAAGAGAGTACATTTACTGATTGGGAATCTAGTTGATTGAGGAGGTTGCCTTCGTTTGGTTTATGAGGTATCCAGCAGACGGCAATTTGGAAAATCTTCTCCTTTTGTATAAACGCCAGGCGAAATGTAAATATTTACGCGCGGGCAAAAGCAAAAGAAGTTAATTATAATTATTATGATTAATTTGCTCGACTAGCTCTAAATATAGAGAGGCATTCCTAGAGAGTTATAGACTCTCTCCCATATAGCGTAGTCAATTACTTTTCGTATGTTTCGCAACGTCTTTGAAAACAAACAAAAGAAACGGATTTTTTCAAAGTATAGGATGATCGAGCAAATATTGAATTTCGCCACTCGGAGACCCTTCGAAATCAAACAAGGACAATGCGGTGTTAGAAGGGACTTAATTAGTGTACACACATAAATTGCTTTGTTTGAACCAGAGACAGATAGAGAAGACAGTAGCAATATTATTACTTAAAGAGAAAAGGATTGAGAGATAAAGAGACAGAGAGAGAGAGAGAGAGAGAGAGATCAAGATATGGAAATGCTTTGTACGTGATGCGAAAGGACGCGCCTAACCTAATGGTTGTGGTTGCAGACAAGTGGGTTCCTCTTCCAAATCGTCCACTAACAATTCCGTGTCCTCCTCAGCAATGTCCTGAAGATGAGGAGACGGTTGCCTGGAGGCGGCACGAGGCGTGCAAGAGTCGTGCACCGAATGCGGCGGTGACGGTGGCGCTTTGCCTTCGGCGGGGCCGCACCAAGGCAAGCAACACTTCCACACCCCCACCAGCGTGACGCGTGTTCAGTTAACCACCCTCAAGAAAGAACCATCACCTGTTGCGAACGCGATCGACCATATGAAGACAGAAATGATGTACTCGCGAGCACTCGTCGGTCCGTTTAAAATGTTTGTTTCGTAGATTATTGTTCTGTCTCAGACGCAATATGCGAATATTGCGAGCGACTCGTCGCGTCTCCCACGACACGCTTACTAACCCATAATATTCTCGTAGGCGCACCGAACGCGGTTCCCGGAATTATTTCGGGAACGCACTTAACTCCAGAATGCGCCGATACGATGCGCCGCGACACGCATCAATTAAAACCGACATTATCATATTGCATAACAATAACATATATTATTATTTGTGTGGTGGTATATTGCGCGCGAATATAATTATAATTATTTTAACAAGTTTAGATGATTGTTCGGAAAGAAGAATCAAGGTCGGCCGACTCGCACCGCGCGCACTAATCAACGTTTATTATTACTTTTTACGCGACGTCACTCTTCATTATTTTTCATTCGATTCGCTCGACCGAATCGGAACTAATGTAGACCACCATTTTTAAAGCGACAATTATCGCCTCATATACTATAGTGCCGCAACCAAATAGATCCCAATTGTTAGTCACAACTGACTCCTCTTTTATTATTTAAGTAGCGATGTTTCGAAATATCGGTAAGAAATATACAAGTGTATTATTAACTTGTGTCGAATATAGAAAAAGCACAGATTTAAGCGTAGTTAATTTCCGATTGTTATAGATAAGATTTCCCTGTTACTCCCCGACATCGTTACAATATTTCAATAACAATACATAAATAGAGTGCATCCAAAAGCAACCATTGATATTTTTAATAGCAACAATTAATGCGCTTTGCGAAACTTTGAAAATCCCGAAAAATCTTTGAAAATTTATTATACCTACTGGTCATCTACATCTTTCACAATTATATGTATATATAATCCTCTTTTTAACAATAAACAACGCCCAACTTTTTCATCGCAGTTTTTTAGCGAAACAAAAAACTCTGAGAACACTTTTGACACGTACATTTATTTAAACCACATTTTCGATATGCAATTGTTTTTTTTTCTGTTATTGTATCTACCGTAGTTGCGGTCAGAACGAATCGGAGTAGATTCTGAGGCGGCAGGACCTTCGCAGGAGGAAAACGCGCGCCGTCCTGCACAGCTGGTGAGGTACTAATCCTTACCGGTAGAGGCGCCGGCGCCCCACCGCCTCCACCATCCGTCCGCTGGGATCCTTCCACAATGTTTATACATACACGCACCCCAATACGCACTGGGCTGCTATGGATTCCTCAAAACCATCCCGATTAATTTAATTGCTTCAGTCCTTACCATTATTATTAGGATTTCAGATATATTATACAAATACAATTGCCTTTCAATTGCGTTGTTGTGGGTACTTATTTCTTGTTCGAACAAAATTGACTTTTGAAAATTGTTAAACCAATGGCATTTAAATGCCGCAATAAATAAAGTATATATGATTTGCATCATAAATTGCGGCTGCTTACGAGTTCTCGCGTAGCTTCGTTTAGTTTCCGTGAATTGCGGTGTTTAGAAAACGCAAGGACGTTGTTGGCAAAATGCAACCGAACACGGCATTTAATAATTGGCCGTACGATTGCGTATATACGATATGTAATTTGTGTAATTTCACTTACTGTCGTCGTCGTCGTCGTTCAATTGCCGAGCGTTTTGTGGGCCGATGCTACACATGACATTTTTTCCTGTCGTGCTGTTTGTTTTTAATAACAATTAGCGCGCGGTAATTTCATTTGTAATTTTACGTAACGACATGTGAAACAATGTTTAACATTTAATTAAGTTAAATTCTATGAGCACTGTTTGATTTTCGTTTAAAAAAATATACAAAAATTATTTTAAATTCAAACTTTAAAATACAATTCAAAAAAAGTTATAACATTATTAAATGAATTCAAAATAAGTTTTCTTTGATCAAACGCAGATAAATTAAATCATTGGTAAAATAAATATTTTTCCTTCATTACGCGTCTTGTTTAAATATGAAAACATTGCCGGTTAGAAATCAGCAATCTACAGAATTGATTCCATTGAGCTACCTAAGCGGAAGTCAACTAATTACATAACTGAAATGAACGATTCGAACAATTTCACTCAATTTTCCGGTATTGTTTAATATTAAATTTTCATTTGAAGTAAATTAACAAATTTTCTATATTAATTAATTGTTTTCCTAAATGTGTATTTCAATTCATAAATATGAAAAATAATATAAAATATACTGTATTTATTCAATGCGACTATAAATAAATTTACATTTTGTAAAAATATGAATTGGAGTTTTTTTCCGAACATTAAAAAAATATTGTGAATCCCAATGGACTGGAGCCTAGCGCCCGCCATCCAAAAAGTCTTTCAGTTCGCAGTTATCTGATCTCTTGTAACTACCAATCGCATTATAGAGCTTACCTTGCTTATTGGAACGTTCTATCTCCTATCAATCATTATTAATCCAATTTTATCTTCCCGGTTTTTGTACTAATTTTTTGCCCGTTTTTTTTTTGTATTAAAGATTTCTACATTATTTTATTTTTTGTATTCAGCCTTTAATTGTTTTTCTTATGTCATATAAATTGATACAAAAAAATATATTTAAAAAATAAATGAAAAAAAGATACAAACAGCATAAATTTTATTCATTAGACAAAAATTAGTAATCGTAACTTGGAATAATGTGGAGTAAATTAGGTACATACAGTGCTCCAGATTTGTCAAAAGTGACAATTTGTGACGGATGCTCTGTGCGCTGCGCGTTATCGGCGATACAGTTTCACAGCATAGGGATGCAAATGGAATGAATATGTATTGCGGGAAGTGTTATGCGAGATGAACTAATTCCATAGTATATGATGCAGATTCATTCCGTCTCGTGCGCGTACACAAGCAAAGCACATCGCACATCGCAATATTCAGTGACAAAACACTGTTCGGTGTTCGGGAAATGAAAGGGCTGGCTGGGGAACAGGCAACTGGCACAAGGCACAATAATAATATTATTTCAAGCATTGATAATACGTGCCCGCTGAATGCTGAAGAAGTTATCTCCACCCGAAATGGTCCGATAATAAAATTTTGTTTTCGCTCTATCTTGGCCTAGGAAGAATGAAAGAGTTCGCATGAATTATTCTAGATGCCTAACTTAATTATGAAGCAAACCTTTCTTGGTTAAGGTTAACATCCTAGGGGATATTAATTAACTTCCCTTCGGTTTACCTTGGCATCTTTATTGGATTTGCGCTGGGCTCCAGCGAGCGAAATTAGATGCACGAATTATACCTTTATTTCTCTCTTTCATCAAATATTTACATTTTTTCTTTTGTCTTAATGGAAATTGTTTCAAAAAAGAATCATTTTGTTTCAAATTAACTTTCTTATTAATATTTAAATACATTGATTGGTGCTGCTTTTTGGGGAAAAAATTGTTTCAATAAATCCTAACTTCAACGTTAATTTTTCAAATAGAACGCAGTATTTAATTTAGAGGTTCACTTTAACAGAAAAAGAATTTGATCGAAGCAGGTATTTTAATTTCAGGCTATAGAAGAGAAGAATTTTCCAATTAAGTAACGTACGATTAACACTAATGAAATTCACGCGCGCGCAACAATGAGAAAGTTGATTGAATTCGTAAATTGAACGCATCAGCTTACCGCCCAACATGCCTTCATTATTGAATTATACATTGTCCTTCTGAAACTACACAGTTGCAGAAAATAATTCGCATGTCGCAATTAAAGGCAATCTAATGCCATTCGCACGTGGAATATCGCTCGTGGCAATTGCAGAATGGTAATTAAGTATCGACTCGAACGTGTGTTGAGACACGCTAAGCAACCCGAAAGAAAAATAAAGCTACGGAACATCTAGGTTCGAAATGGAGAAAATAAAACAACAAAGATGTGCAACAAAACGCAATAGTAATGCTCTACAGCATTTGGTAAAGCGGGCGATGTCTTCGTGCGACACGTGAACCACTCACTTCTATATAGCTGAAGCCACAATTGCCGTTGCTAAAGAGCACAGCACATGAACGTTAAGTCAGCGAAATGAGCTTTTACGGCGGATCCGATATAAAGTTTCACAAATGAGCGCTATAAATTAATAGAAAAACGAACAAAGAAAATCGTAAAATGGCGATAAAATGATGTGTAATAAAGATTTCGCTTATTGCTATCGAAAAATGGAAAAGCTTATCAAAATGTATATTTATGGATGAGAATTTAAAAATGAGTTGTAATTTTCTATAGAGGATAATTCAGAAATCGGTAATTAGGTCTATTATCTCTGAAAATGTTCCAATAAACATTTTCCAAGCTCAATTAATTTAAGAGATAAACATATTTAACATCAAATAGTTTTGGAACATAGCATCCAACAGGTGGCATTAACGAAACAAAATAAGAATGCTCAAAATTGTCAACAACAATCATCAATAAGTGTTTCTCATATTCTTTTCAACAATTTTACAAAATTAAGGAAAAAACAAGAACTATATGAAAAAAAAAAAAGTTTTCAAGTATGTTAATCAAAAAGTAATAAGTAAATTAATAATACAGTTTGTAATTTATAAATCATGAAAAGTGAAATAAGTCGACAAATTGCTAAGAAAATTATATTTTCTACACCTTATACCCGGCGCCTTCACATCAACTGTACCTTCACAATCACTTTTGGCGAATACGGATATCTTAATTTATTTATGTTATTAGAATTTCCTTGTCTCTTTTTGGAAAAAAATCTTCGAACAAAAACTAAATTGAAAGAGAAGTATCTCGAAATAAACTGAGCAGAAAATTTTTTCCCCGGCATCTAAATCAACTAGCATAATTTAGGAACGAATACGAAATCATTAAAAAATAATACTTCCCACAAAAGGAGAATATAAAATTTACATAAATCAACTGAAAATTTGCAGAATACTTCATTTATTAAAAACAGTAATGAAAAGTGCGGATGCCCCGCGGCATCTAAAAAAATAATGACAAAAAGAACGAACAAAAAGGGAATTAGAAACGTAATTAAATTGCTGCGCATTAAGCCTCAAAGATTTGCAGAGAAAAAAGGAACTATTCGTGAGATGAGACCAAAGGTTGCAGATTGCAAGAATCTGAAAAGGTATACAAACTGCGAAAACTGAGCATGGCAGGTTTAATGGCGAGGCAGGTTTCATTACCAGCGTAATCTAAGCGGCATTAAAGCAGTGCATAATACGAAAAAAGGGCGCGCAAAACGGAGCCGGTAAAAAGCAACCGGGACAATAAGGAAGCCTCGATATTTTCGATTGCACGGATTGTCTGACGATATAATAGTTTGAATATTCTAGTAGTAGTATTAAAAGAGCTTTTAGGTGGTATTATGGCTCGTTGGATGCCTACATTATGCAGATATTAATAACTCTCCAACGTATCCCGATCGTAAACTATGGATGAGGCCCACATCAAGTCTTTGACAAGCGTAGGGTTGGAAGTTCAAAGAGACAAGGAAAAATAATACAACACGTATAGAGATATATAGATAGCAGGGAGGATGCTTTAAACACTCTAGTGGCACCGATAGTGCCAGTATAAAGGACAAAGAACGAAAAGAAATGCCTCTTCGTCCGTGTGAAACGCATGCGCCCCCTTCGGATATTCGTCCTTATTGATTAGGGCCAAACATGCTGAAAATAGTCGACACACCGCATACATACACTTTTACGTGCAAAGGGACTACCTATTCAAACTTATAACGGAAACTTATGAGCTCGTGGATTTTTTTACAGGCGAAGGTTCCCGCTGCAGGAACAAAAAAATAACATAACCTTTTCGGAGCTACTTCCGTCCATTCGAAATCGATAGGCCGGGGGATGTGGATGTTGCTGTGGAGAGTTTTATTGCAGCCTTGGGTTTATTTTAATTTTCCTTTTTTAAAACCTTTCGGTCACTAAATTTAGCATGGACACTTTTGCGAGTAGCAGCCGGTAGAAGCGCAATCTCGGTCCATTACTTATGAGCGGAAGGAGCATTCAGCATTTCAGTTTCCCGTCTCGGCATGCAACGACTCTTGCAGCATCCGGTTTCGCCACCTGCTATCAAGTTTGCACTCGAATGCAATGAACGAGTGGAAACTTATGGCGCGCGTGTAAATGCAAAACCAGGTTTGATAGTTTTACTACTGGCGGTTACGCTAAGGCACCCGTTTTCTGGAGCACAATTTAATTATTGATGCAATTCTATTAGAGGGACCGGCGCCTTCACATCTGCGGTACCTTTACAACATGCTTTGGCTACCAACGTCGCTCTAAATTATTTATTGCATTACTTTCAAATAAAGATTATTCACTTTCCATTATAAGTTTTATTAAATTAAATTATTTTATTATTATCTTGAATCGAAATAACCGGATGTTTTCATAAATTACAATTAATTGCGAAAAAAGGGTATTTTGCAATCACTTTTTTTTTGTCTTAAGCATTAGTTTGTCAATAATTGTAAATAAATAGGATAATTGAAAAACAATAATTAACTCACCAAATACTAAAATAAAATATTCATTATAATGAAGTCCGGCGCCTTCACATCTGCCATATCTAAACCAAAGGTTTGGCTGCTGTAATTAGTTTCTAAATACAATACTCACTTTTTTGCATTATTAATGCGACCAACGGCTAAAAAAAAACAATTTCTACTAAATTATTTAATGCATTAATGTACTCGTAAATTATGCAGAAAATTAACGTAATGGAAATAACTGTAAAAACGATAATAAATAATTCATTTTAAAACTAAGAATTAAACATTTTTTTCCATAACAGGGCATTACATTCATTTTAAATTAATTAAAATTAAATTTGTATAAATTACAAATATACTTCTTTAAGGAAAAATAACTTTTTCCATTGGATACCCTACAAATATTTGCATTATCATAAAACGCAAAGAAACATCGAAATAAAAAGCAGAAAACAACGCGACAAAATGCTGAAAACATGTTTAATTAAAAGCAATGTCCCTTAAATCGCACCATTATCCGCAAACAAGGAAACGAGTAAAAAAGACAGGTAAAAACTTTTCGGCGGAAACTTTTACCTCACGCAGTTTTTCCTCCAGCATCAGGAGGCCTTTGGGGATTTCTAAGAAATGGAAAACGAAAGAAAAAAGGACGCGCTTGTTAAGTATGAATGACTGCCTGATATAGTTGCTCAATGCTCAGGTCTCTACATTTATAGAAGTCGTAAAATCCCAGGCCGAAAAAAAAATCGAAAATGCAAATTGAAATTTCCCATTTAAAATCCATTAGGATCGATCGATCAAAATCTTTCTTTCATAAATGTTATAGGGCAATCTTACAGACCTGTAATAATGCATTCGCAATTTCCTCCTCCCACCACTTATTCCAGCCATTATTATTATTGGAGGAAGTGCTAGTGAAGTGCATCTCCTTTGGTGCAATGATTAATTGCAAGCATGTCCGGCTGCTTAATTGAATGCTTTCATTATGAAGCATGAAACCGGTTCTAATATTATAGGAAACCGATTGAAAATCATCGATTGATAAGCATTTAATAAAATCGACGATTTAATGCAGTTGCAATTCAAAACACGACATTGAACGATTAATAATAATTAAAAGATATGGTATTAAATGCATTTTATATAGTGATGCGTAATTTCGAAGATTACGTTGGTAAATATGGAGTGAAATCTTTGTGAAACACTGTCTTAAGCCGTCTCATTAATTAGCCGCGTTCCTACTTTGGCGCGAAGGATTTATCTTCTATTGAAAAGTTTCAGATAATATTTTAAAGTTCCCATGTTATTTCAGTAGAAGTTGCTGCGTTTGTTCTTTGGACGAAGTTTACGCCGACACGAAAATCCTTTTTACATTTATTTTTACCTATTTACTTAATGAACAAATACATATATTACAGTTTTAATTAAATACTTTTTAATTTGTTCCCAAGCCATTTTTTCGGGATGTTTACCTCAAAGTTTCCCAAAGGATTTAAAATGTTGAAATTTGCATTCAGTTTTTTTGAGAAAAAAATGGTATTAAACGCTTAAATAATTTTTGGTAGTTTTAAATTAAAAGCATTTAATAACTGTCCATCTGTTTGAGCATTTTAAACTTTACCCCGTTTGATTTTTTTTACGACGGGCGCGAACGAGCGAAAACAATAATCCGCAAACTTTGCGATAAACTTAATGGTAAAACTTTTATACTCAAATTCCAACGAGAAGAAACAGTGTTTAAACGCATTTCCGCAAAACACCATAACGCCAAAGAAAACACGCTTATTGTTTCTTCAATATATATTATCTTCGTGCAATTGTTTCCGTCGTTCAATGTGAACACAGAAGGCGCTCAATTTAATTTTGCAGCACGTACCTATATCGGGGACAATACGTGCAATGCACTTTGCACCCTTTCTCCGGCACACCGACCGAATGCCTGAATTTATTGCGGCCGCGATACCGGCGTCTTATTCCATTAGCATATGAGAGAAGACTTCCCGCTTCGTGCTTACACTTCGTATTGGTTGCCGCCACCGTCAGGCCTTACCACTTTAACGGGGCAGTAATAAATTGCCGAGTTGTGGAGGTCAAGTACAGTTCAACTTGGAAGTTGTGTGCGATACGCAACAGGCTGCCAGCAGCGGGGGGATCAATAGCAAGGCCGCTGCGAAGGGGGCGGCCGGAAGCGCGTGCATAAGGAATTACGCGAACGCTAGTCCATTATTTTCGCTACGTGCTCTCTTCGTTTCGAGCTACAAGAACAATATCCCATTCGACGGAAAATTTAATTAGGGTACGCGTTAAATATAAATGATCCGTCAATCGATCCGCAATGGTAAAATAGTGTAACTGAGATCAGGCACATATTTTATTACGTATTTAAATGCGCGTGTTAATCGAAGCAATTTATGTTGTGGTCGCATCGGTCAATTTAATCATTCCGCGAATTTATGCACGGTCGCAGTTTTACATTGCTTCATCGGAATCATTTTCCAATCAAATCGATACTGTTCAATGTACATAATTACTAACATTTGCTAACAATGTAAATTGAAGAGCAAAGAATTTCAACTGTGATGTGAGCAAGTTTTAAAACAGTTTTTGCCATCTATACTTCAGAGCTTCAAGCTGCAAGCTCCACAATAGCATCAATAGTGTAGCAGTCTGGAAATCCGATAGCTAATATTCAAGAGGTGGCACTATGAGCACCACAATTTCAAAAGCTTCATGTTTTGGCGCACAAATTTTATACATAAATGTGGTAAATATATCTTAAAAATTTTTAAAAGTAAATACCTGTTTCATGTGGTCAATGAATTAAAAAGCGTAGCTTACCTGTAACAAAAAGAAATCAATAATCAATTAGTCTGCCAAACCCAACAGAAACCAATATGCATCACTCTAATGGCAAAATAGCGATAATAAAATATTTATCGGCTGGTAGTTATCGCTGATAATGATGGCAATCAAGTTTTATTCATTAAAGTGTAATAATAAAAGAGGCGGGATGAAATTGATGATGATGATGATGATAATAATGTATTATGTACAATAGACAATGGGAGAGCGGCAACGAAGAAAATAAAAAGCTGTAGCTGAATTGTTAGCTTATAACAAGCGACATACTTTAATAAAGAACGTACATAAAATGTAACGAAAACAACATCATCCACTTATGTGTGCTGTGGGGGCCGTACCGGCGCAATAATATAAACAGACAAGTGGGGGCGGCATATGCGGGATGGTGGACGCAAGTGTCGAGCGACGACGGGGGTGCTGTAAGCAGATATAACTTTTATGTTGGTCCGGCCGGCTTGAAAAATTCACCATTAGCATATTTATCGTGTTTCAGATTTATATAGAGGTTAATTGCAACTTCTTCGCCCCGTATAAGCGACGTTACTTGCGGGCGGTTTTCCTTTCAAGTGGGCCCGACATTGGTTTTATCAAAGTGCGTCGCTGCTCGCTCGCTCGCTCGCTCTGTAAATTAGAAACCTTAGGGGAAATCTTATTAAAGCTGCAGACCACCGGCAGGGAAAGATAGATCCAAAAGTGTTCTCACTTTCCACCTCTTTTTGCAGCTGCCTTCTGCACTTTTTCACCCTTTTTTTTTCGCGGCCCTTCAAGTCGCTTTTCGGCACAAACGTCTGGTTCGAAAAATCTGCCGACAAATGTTGCCGACGAGGCAGGGGGCGGCAGAAGCGACAGGAAAAAAAGCAACACTGGCTTATCTGTTGTAATTTGCACTTTTAATTGCTTTCGCTAAATGCTCGCCGGGAAATTGACTTGTTTGGAGTAATTAAGTGACGTACTTTAAGGACTTGCTTTTAATCCAATTTAAATTATTTGCAATTTGATTTTATATCTTTAAGAAAGGGTTTTATTTAAATTTTTAAGCTCTATTTTGAAGATTTTTTTAAATATTGTTATAAATCAATTTTAAACATAATTAAAATCTGCCTTATTGAGTTTATTTTTTTCTCGAAAAAAGTCATCAAATTTTACATTATAAAATTTTGACATATTGTCAAATTAAAACAAAAAGCATTTCTAATATGTTGCCAAAATAATGGTGACGAATATCGTTTTCTAATCCAAAAAAAAAGTGTGAAAATGCACAAAACGTAAAAGGATAAAATATACTTTGGAATAAAAAAAGTGTTTAATCCGAGCATTGAATATTCACGAGCCACCACAGAGTGCGCCTGTTTAAAAATAATCACAGACAGGGAGACACGAAAATAAGCCTAGACTACCAAAAGGGTTGCTTTAATTAATCCTAGACTCGACAGAGCAAATAATAGACGCAACCTATTTAAATAAATTTACAGCAACGTTCCATTGGCATAATTTGCATTATTACCAAAACCGAGGAAACATCCGCTACATTTAATAATTGATTGAAATGAGATAAACTAAATAAAAAATAATTATAATGTATACAATGCGCTCGCAATACAAACGCGAAAATTATATTGTTGCTTTAGCATCCTCAATGCGGTATTGCAGACTCCATTTGCCTATATACATTTACCATTATAGTTAGTCAACTGCAAGAAAGTGAGATGAGGGAGAGATAGAATGCTTTTAAGTCAATACTACTCTGATGGTGGTTGTTTTCAATCTATTGAGTTTACCTCGACATTGTTTGCTCTCGTACGGCAAACAATAGTATTCTTGAACCACTTATAAAACACTTGATGAACGAACTTGCATTATCGGCGCTGACAATTATTATTTCTTCTTTTTTGTTTCATTGTCAGAATTGCGAGATGCGCAGCAACAAGTAGTTCCAACTTTGAGATGTAATGACCCAATATTTCGTACGTGCTATACAAATGCTGCGAGTAATCAATGAACAAATAACCGAGCGGTAATTGCGAATTCAATTTCGGACTGTGCAAACTTTCAGAATTGATCGGTAAACCTTTTTAAACACTTCTGAATTTGTGGCATTGTAATGAATTCTTATTAACTGTTTAAATATTGAAATTGTTACAAGTGAAAATGGCATTTTAATTAAAATTAAAAAATATAAATAAAATAATAATTATATTATAATTTAAATTGAAGAACTGAAATAAACTGTAATTGGTGCTACGTAAGAAATAAAAATTTTAAACATCCGTTATATAGCAGTTATTAGTTAAATTAATTAGTTCTGACTTCTGAGTAATCAAGTCTAGAGCTTCATTTTCTGAGAAAAACAGAAACTTTGCCTTAATTAAAAGTTGCTGCGAATTGTTACAATTTCTTAATTATTTTTCATTATTTTTCAAACTTTCAAGTAAAAAAATATGGTTGTTCGTTGTTACTAAACTTTTTTATTTAAAATAAAAAATAAAAAAAGATTAAAAAATAAAATAAAACAAATGTATTAATAAATGCATTATTTTTTTAAAACAAAAATTAAAAGTCTATTAATTAGAAATTCAAATAAAAATCATTTTACATATTTAACGAGGATTGTTTAATCGTAGCTTTAAAATTTTATTTAAAAAAATATATGCCGCAATAAATAAAAGCTATAATTATTTCGTTCAATTTCATTTGTTGTTTTAGGAAATCACAAAAATAAATACAAAAAACTAGTAGGAATAATATAAATAACACAACAAAAAAATTCATTTCCATATAAATAGAAATTTTAAATTTACCTCATTCTAAATATTATTCAAAAGACAGACAATCTCCATACACATTACAGTAGGAGAGCATTCTTAATTTAA
>JASKGO010005287.1:0-28748 GCA_030556065.1 Holobus sp. GC000080
TTCTGTTATTATCAAGTAATTATTTAGGCAACTCCTTTAACCCTTTGATTCCCATGCAATTGACTTTGCGCCATTTGATAGTATACATAGCACATAGGGAAATACGTGTAAAAAAAAGTACATGTAAAATCCCATTGTATACTCTCATTTGGCACACACGGTATATTTTTTATAGGCAATTTTTACAAATAACTTAAAAATATTTCTTTTTAAAATTAAAAATTATCTGTGGTATTTTTTCATAGGTAATAGCTAATTACATCCTTTTTTCTTTGTAAATTTTATTTAAGAAATTAAAATGGTATCAATTAGAAAAAAAAATTTATTAAGAACAATAAAAAAAGAGGAAAATCCGAAATTTCATTTTTTAAATATTGGAATTTAGTTAATATTTATAAAAAAATTCTATTGATAAAATAGTGTTAAGAGATAACAGAAAATTCACTTAATTATTTTAAGTGAGTCATTTATTTTCTAAATTAATTTAAAAAGATCATCAATTTTTTAAACCAGCAAAAATTACCTTTGTTTTTCCAATAAAAAATGTGGATTTCATTTATAGAAAATACTTTGTCAAGTGCACATTCCAAACTGCAATGATTTTCAATTGCAACAAAAAAAATCCGTGGGCGTGATTAAAATTACACCTATAACAAATCGCTTTAAATAACCCTATCAAAATCATTGATTTTACTGGGAAAAAAAAAAACGGAAAGGGAGATTTCGTAACAATGAATAAAATCGTTATCGAACCTCAGATACGAGCGCAAAATATGTAATATGCATATCAAAAATGAAGAAACAAAGGTCTGTTTTGTGCAATTATACTTTTCTAATTTTTTTAATTGGTCCTTATTAATCTAATAATAATAGTAATAGTTAAACGCAGTTAATAATTGTAATTTAAATGTAAAAATTGACAACTCTTTCCTGGAAACTGCTGCAACTTCCGATCAAAGGCCCTCCAAGTCCACGGGCGCTACGTGCCATGCCTATACAAACTAAAGTGAAATGCGTGTAATTAATGAAATTACCACAATGAGCCGTTTCATCGGATCGAAGCATCTCAAGTACACATTCAATCGAATCCGTTGAGCGGCGAATTGCCATTATTATTATTATTACTGTCATTATCATCAACTTCATTACTACAGATTTAATGAAAGTAATTCGTTTGTGCTTACTTTATAAACTATGGGGAGCGATCGTGTAGTTAGTTCCACTTTAGCAGCCGCTACTCATCATCACTACCAACTTTTATCCGACTGCGCGCACAACACACACATAGTGATCGTCTACCTGTTGCGAGCGAACGTGTTGCAAGGATTAAGAGTCCTTAAACTGTACGGATGGTCAACATCTACCCCAGCAATTGCAAAATCGAATTATCACAGCAATGGTTTCCGGTAAACAGGTCCCCAAGGAAGTCGAAGCCAACGATGGCTACGAGCATCTCAAACCAAAAGGTACGTTTCATTTTTATTTTTTGTTTTTTGTTTTTTTAAATTTTATCGGCTACTTGCGCAAAACTCGAAAAGTCATTCGGCGACATTGAGATTATGGTATTTTTTACACTTTTTTACTACTTTTTTTGTATTCGAGTAACTCGAGGTTACATATTTAAGGCACTTTTTTCCAATAATACACTTTGTTTGACTCTAGCGGTTATTACTTAAGTTTCTGAAATGTAGCAACTTTCCTTTTTTTCGGCGCCGCAATGTAATTATTTGCAATTAATTTTGTTATTTATGTTTTATTTGTTGTATATTTTGCGTGGTTTATCTTGGAAAATTTTTCAATAATGGAATGGGGCTACAGGAATTGGATGAATTGAGCGCGTGATTAGTAGTTTAGAGTTTTTGTGCGATCAACTGTTGTTGATAGACATTATCCGATGGTTTATTAGTTTGGTGGTCCGTCCATGTAGGAAGCTGGAAGTTGTAAACAAATTGCATAATGACGTTGATTATTTAGTTTTTTCGTTATGTCTGATGTCGTCACAGCTTTCTTTTACCGTCTCTGTAGTATGTTGCACTAATTTGTATTCTATTCTAGAGGCGAGATGAGTTAAATAATCGCATGTTAAGTAAACCGGTGTTAAGTGTTAACCTTCTCTGGAGTCTAGAATAATTAACTCTGGCAATGTCATTGTCAATGCGGTTCTTTGAAGAATTTGTTCATTATTTCGATTGGTTGGTTTTTAATTCGATTTTAATTTTGATATTTTTATTGGTATTAAGTTTTCTGTTGTATTGATTTAAAACGCTAAGACAATTTTATTTTCCTAATTAGTAGTTTCTGCTAGAATACACAAAATATTAGTTAATATAGGAATGAGAAATTCATTAAATGCTAAATATTGCTCGATTTGTATTTTTAATTGCCTTTGCAAAAAATGAATTAATTGTCAAAACCAGTTTTAAAATTTTTGTATCATTAAATGAAGTATTTCGAGCATATAAAGAGAACTAATTATGAAAAAAACTTTAAGCTAATTTAAATTGATAGAATTTTTTTTAATTATAATTTTTAATTGCGTCTCATAAAAATTTAGGATTTGCCAAAAAAAATATTTTTGCATAAATCACTTTTATTTAAGAGATTTTTTACTTATTTTATAAGTAATTTTTTTAAATTTTACACTAAAAAGAAGTAAAAAAAACTTCAGGGTTAATAATTTATTTCAGTTAGTTAACTTTGTTTTGTATTGTATAATCACAATGAAAATAAAAACCTAAGTTGTTTAAAGTTTCATAAATAACTTAAAAGTTAAAAATGCAAATATTTTCATTTCTTCTGAATTTATATTCAAAACGAGTTTGCTTATTTTTAAATTGTAATCAATTACAACGATAACTATCTCGCAAAGTTAACATAAATGCATCAGGTAGATGCAGCGATAAAATTTGCTTCTTATATTTTACATTTCTATGCCAGTTTTTACAACACTATTAAATATATCGCTTGTTGAAATCTTTTTGTTCGAATGGAATTTTTCCCTATTTTGTCCTGTTGTTGGAACAAAAAACAACTTGCGGTATAATAAAGGACAACTTATTCATTTCAGCAATAAATTGTTACAAACAATTGTAATTTTTTATTATAAATATTTCATACCGACACTTAGCTACTGCAAAACAATAACATGAAATAATGAAATAAATACGTGTAATGTTTAAAAGAAACCGATTTATTAGCAAATTTATTAGTAATAAATACCAATACCAACATTATGCAATTTTAAAAGAATGCTTTTAGAAAACCATTAATACAAAAACTATCATTAATTTAACAAAAATAAAAATCAATTGTTTTTCCTGCAAAAAATAAAAATTATAAGACAATTGCAAATCCACGATTGTGTTTCTCCTACTGAGGGAAAATACGCTGAAAAAAAAAAAGTAAATAAAATGAAGCAGACTGAATCTTATTATTACGGAAAAGCAAAATATTTGCCAAGCTAAGCATGCAGCATCCAAATAATGAATTGCAAACATTTGTGCCGTAGTGAATTAGCACAATTATCTTTGTGTTTCGAATTAAAGATCGAGAAATGTTTTCCACGTTTGACAACCGTTTTTTTTTTTTAATAGAAACTGTTGTAAGCTATTGTAAATTCCTAAAAAGGGCCCACTGAGCTTATAAAACAATAGATTGCCTCGAAACTCGGAAAAAAAACCACAATTTTAATTTTAGTTTTATCTAAAAGATATAAATGTTTAAGAAATAGATATTTTTGTAATTAATTGCCAGATAAGCTTTGCTTTAGAGATGAATAAATAGATATTAGTTTTATTTTAAATTTCCTTTTTTTCCATATTTATCACATTGAAATTGATTAAGTAAGACCATTAGTTTTTTGACACATTAATTGATTTATCTGAATAGCCTATGAATAAATGTTTCTTAGCAAAGATTGGCAAAGAAATAAATAATCATTACGAAAAAAATACACGCAGAGAGAAAAAGCGCGATTATTCGCGCGTTCAATTAATTACATGTCACGTTGTAATGTTGTAGCGTTCTTGTAGCGATAATATAGCAATCCAATGATGTTTACTTTTGTGGACACTGAGGACGTGTCACGGACGAGCTGGTAGTTAAGTGGTAAAGGTGGTTTTATAAAGTACAGGATCTATTTAACTATACTACAATTGTTACTAAATTATCGGTTGTACCGAGAGCGATATACATTGAAAACATTTTCATCGGTATTCAAGTGAAAAAGTCGCAATTAATGTAATGTAATGTAAAATAAATATTGATTAAGGGTGATTAAATTTCTGAATTGTATTTTGTTGCTGAAAAATAAATTTGGTATTTGGTATTTCTTTGGTGTAAATGTAAAAGTTTATTTATTCAGTTCGGCAAATAATTTTTTATTGATCAGTTATTATTACCACGATATAAAAGTTGCAATATTGTTTATTACTTGCCAATATAATTAAATAAATTGCTTGTAAAACTTTTGTTGATATGATAAGGAAATTAAATAAATTGTACATAATTAAATCAATTAATAGGTGTGAGCCGATAATGTTATTTCAAAATTTGTATCATTAAATTTTAAGTTGTTGAGCAATTTCTTAAATAATTTTTAATTTTATTTTTTAATCGGTGGGATAAATGGTGAAATTTGAGTTCAAGTTAAATAATATTTTTTTTGATGAAGGCATCTTGACATACTTTTTTTTAAGCCTGTTGCTGTAGTATTTGTCAATTTCGCTGTCTGCGAGAAATTTTTATTTGCTTTATCACAAAAACTGAAAAGATTCAATGTAAAAAAAGTAGCAGTTCAAATAAAAAAAAAAGGAAAAAATTTGCAAATTTAGTCTGCGAAAAGTCATTTCGGAAGATACAAAAAAAAAAACGAAAAATTGTAATTGAACTTTGTGCAAAAAAAAATATAGTAATAAATAAATCAGATAATTAATTTCTAGAAAAGTATTTTTTTAATTCGTAAATTTAAAAAATATATTAAACTAAAAAAACACACTGTATATTTCAAATCAAAAGAAAATAAAAGCAGTTGTTTTTGCACATCCCCATTGTGGTTACCTTAGTTACCAATAATAATAATTAATAAAAAAAAATGAATAAATTGATCTCCGCTTTGGATCTCAGGTAATTTTGAAATTAGAAAGTCGCTTTTACTTTTATCATTGAACAACCACAGTCAGTTCACTTATCTGACTGATACATTTTCTTTTCGCCTCTTTCGCAACGCAGTTGATTAAAACCGATTAAATTGAATCATTTGAATTTATTAGCAATCAATCAATGTACTGAAGTGTGCCATTAACGGACATCCTTAGAACGTGTGAATTGTGATAATGGTAAAATAATGGACTCTCGACTCCAAATACGACCGTTTTTTCAATCTCACGCCTCTTCGTAAATTATCCTTTGGCTTCCTCTTATTATTTTTATTGGAAAATTGCTTCGTTAAATATTTAGTAGTTAATTCTCGTAAGAACAAAAACTGAATTTTTTTTTGTTGCTTCTGTTTTCTTTTGTTGCAAAAAATAAATTTTGCATTTGTATTCTTTGAATTTTACCTATTTTTATTTTATGTAAATTAATTGCATTAGTGCTTTTTAATTGGTTCAATTAAGTCATAATTATAAACATCTTTTATGCATGTTAAAGTAATACGGAAATATTTTTTTTAATTTAAAATTTAAATTACATTTTTTAAATTTCTGTTTTTGCAACCTTAAAAATTAAATAAATTTATTTCCAGCTTTTTTAAACTTTATTGTGAAAAATTGATAAAAACTATCAGATATAGTATAATTTTTAATATCTTTGGATTTTTTTTTCTGGAATTATAACAACTCTAACTTTTAAAGAAAATTAAATAATAAAATAATCATAATTAAACGATGAAAACGAAAATATTTGCATTTTTAAGTGAAAAGTTTTATGCAACATTTCTTGGAATTTTCCTACTAACAACAATTAATTAGCGAACCGTGAAAATTAAGAACATAATCATTGAGCACAGAGGAGGCTTTATTAGTTTGTTTTCCCTGCATAAATTTTAATGTTTAAATGGAAAACTCCTTTATAACAGTGCGAAGATCGACAAGCTAGGATAATCTTATCTGAGCTTTTAATCATTTCTGCTTCATAATGCTGATTTTTTTTGTTTAAAAAAATTTTTTTAGATTATTTTATTGTTTAAAATTTTTTAAAATTACGTAATGATGCCAATATAATAAATAGTATGAATTAATTATTATTTTATTACAATTTATAACGTACTTTTTCAGTTGCTTTTAATGTTTGACATACGCTAAACGCTAGTGTTATTGCCAATATTGGTTGCCTAGGTAATACATCGGCAGCAACAAAAATTGTTTCTCCATTTTAAAAACATTTTAATTTGTTCAATTTCATATGGAAAAAAACTCGCTTAATTATCAATTAATATTTATAAAAGTTAGTTTCTGAAATTTATGTTTTTTTTTTTTATAATTACAAGTTGGATTAAAAAAAAGATTTTTAATACCGAATAGAAAAAATTAATAAGTTTTCTAATAATTTATATTTATAAAAAAAAATTATTTAAATTAAAATGTTGATCGGATTTATTTTTTTATTGATCTTTGTGGCGTGACAGTGCAAGGTTTTTATCGTTAATATTGACAAATTCATTAAATTAATTATTTGCTGAATTTCTCGTTGAGATTTGGTGCATTGTTTTCTATATTATTGAGTGATAAATGTTTCAATTTTTTTTAAATCTATTTATCGTGAAAAACATTAAGTATTTCATTGTTCAAGTATAACTATAATGTAAATCTTTAAGCATTCTGTAAGTCTAATCTTATTTATATTAAATTATTTTATAACGACAAAAATATTTATTGTCCGTTTTCTTTATTTATTTATAAGCAATTAGCATTAGTTGTTTATCCTTTTTTATAATATATTTATTTAGTGACATTGCTGCACTTTTTCCAATACTTCTCTTCGTCTTTTTATGTCGAAATAGAAAAAAAAAATTTGAGCGCTCGAAGCTTTTCCTTGTTATCTGCTTACATAGAGGGTCAAGTTTTTCCTCCATTCTTCACGGAATAATTTTAAGTTAAAAAAAAATCTTCTGTCCTGATTTAGCAAAAAACATCAAATTTTGAATTATGATTTCACAAAATTTGTAATGACGAACCTGTCACCCTTTACACTAAAGTCAGATACTAAATTCAATTTCTTTTTTAAATAGTTGCCAAGTTTGCTTATAATTATTTTTTTAATTTTCCATTGGATAATTAGATTATTTTAAGCCAGGAAAACTTTTGTTTTCCCTTTGGCAATGATAAACAATTTCCGTGGGGATTTTAAATCCAAACTTATTTTATCTATTTCATAAAGGTGTCTGGCGCTTTATTTACTTGCGGCAAATTGAGACACCTTCGCAAATTCCGAGCGCAAGTTCCGTCTTATGATTTTCACGTGAACAAAATACAATTCATGCATGCTTATTAGTTTACCTTTTTAATTAATATTTGCGTCATAAAGTGTAAAATGGTGTAAAATGCAAAGGATATATAAGTTTTATTTAAACATAAATTTAAAATATGCATTAAGGTTAATATAATATTTGAACGCTGTTTTCTGTTTTTTTTTTTTTTATATTTAATATTAATCATTAATCAAATAATAATATATTTTTATCAACATTCTACTTCCACTCTTTTTTTTTTTTTTAATTTGTTACATTTTTTGTAATTAATTAAAAAAAAGAAACATCCTCGGAAGCTTTTTAACAATACGAAATGTTTTGTTTGGAACTTCTTTAAATTTTAAAGTAGTTTTTAACATTCAAAAATTTAAATTTAAAATTGCAAATGAGTACACAGCTATGTAACACACATGACATATGAAATGGTTGCATATGATCAAAGTAAACTATTTATTTGTAGATAACAATTGAGTCTAATCAAATAAATGAGTAATTTCGTTAAACATTGTCGAGTTCTATAACGGGTAAAAACATTCCAGTGATTAAGCGGTTAATACTGGAGCCTTTCAACTGATAACCGAACTGGAAAGGATACCCGGAAATTTACTCTTCTTGGGGGTGGGGCAAAACGTCGGGATTTTTTTCTCGGAAAAGTTCCAAAAATAAGTCGCAAACGTCGGTTGCCTATAGGCAGGTAGTTTCTTTTTTAAGTGCATTATGCATTAGTTCAGTAGTGTACTACTCTGCTCGAAGCAAACTTAAAATTTCAACATACATCGAGCGGTTCATTTTGAATTTGTCCGCGATTTGCCATTACTGACTGAGCCCATCCGATCACTGTCGAGCGTTGCGTCTGTGCAGTGTACTTAAGTGATTATTCGCTCATGCGTTTTGTACTATACTAAGTACAAGTTTTTTCAGTGCTAAGAATTTGGAGGGAATCTCGTCGCATGGCTTTGGCTCTGTAGATCAATCGTTTGACGATTCGATTCAGTTAACTTGTCGTTGTTAATCCGTGAAAATGAAACGTAAAAGCCGGTCGTAGTGGACGCACGAGTCGCGTTTGTTATCGTCTTTCTCTTATCGCTCTTATTGCTTCGCAAGACCTAACCGTATAGCCCATATAGAATGAGCCATTCTTCACACATCCACAGGAATGGAGGTGATTTCAGAAGCAAAGGACAATATCGGAAGGTTTTCGACACGGTTGCGATCGTCGACGAACCGATCAGAGAGCATAAAGGTAATTTTTCATGTGCGGACACCACGTGCTTTTAGAATGGACGGCCTCTGCCAGCCTTGGCGGCGGAAACGAGCCCGTGTGCTATATGGGAATAAATAGTGCGACAAGTACAGAATGTCGCTACTTGGTAACTCTTGTTCCAATAAATTTGCACCATCAGCTATAATTTTCCCGAAATTTTTGGGACAATCTTTTTTAAATACCATCTTTAATTTGGAATTTTATTTATACGAATTCTTGCAGGTTATAGTGGTCTTTCTTAAAATATACCGCATCAAAGTTATTTTTACATTAGTAATTGAAAAAAAAATATGAGTGCAATGGAATCGATATTAACTAAAAAAAAACTTCCATGAAAATGATAAGAGGCCGAATAATGACCACCGTAAAGCGGAAAATAATTTTTTAAAGTCAATTCAGCAATTTTTTCGCGTTGTTTTTGTTATTACGTAGGCTAAAGAAATATTACACGTGCGACCATTTCACAATATGTTGCCACCTATTGTTTATTATCGATGATGAGCCAATTTTTTTTCATCCGAATGTACCTTGGTATTTAACAGAGCTCACTTTTACACAATTATAGTGTAGCCGCATAAGCCGCAAAAAAATAATCAAGTAGAGGATGACATGAGTGCGACCTTCGGAAAAGCTTGACCAATTTTATTGGCTAATTAAGCCCACTTCCGTACTTCCAAATGCCTCATACGCGAAAAACTTAATGAATTTAATGAATATAATTTAATTGCGCGCAATTACAGTGTATTAATAGCGCACTTTTCTTTATGCTCGACATGTTTCATTTGGATTTATTTTTTATTTTTGGTATAAATGTCCATATCAATTACTTGTTTTTTATGTCATTTTAGTTTGTTTAAAAGGAGTCAACAATTACGTTATGGAAAGTACATTTTTTCAAGTCAAAAGTTCATTTGCTGGCAACTGCATTAAACGATTTTGTAATAATGTAATTGTACTTGTTAATTGTGCTATATAGTGCTATACTGAAAATTGCCAAAGAGATAAGCCTTTCAACTGAAATGATACAATTTTAAGTATGGATCGAGCGGCGACAATAAACTCTGTCAAGGTTGACTATAACTTAACGCGTCTGTAGTAATGAAATTAATTATGCCTAAACGATTGCAATACAAATGTGTACCTAAACAATTTACCTAATTGAATGAAATTGGTGTGAACCAGTGTGAACTGAGCTGATTTAATTGTTGACTTTCGGGAGCGGATGCGAGTCCATTGCGTTCGATGCGGACTCTCTCCAAGGAGTTATCATTGTTTATCAGCCGAAAGCATATTTCTGTTCGGTTTTTTAACGAAACGATCTTGAACTTATAGACTCCTATAGATTTCTACGTCATCGAAAGTTTCCCGGATTGCTGTACAAGCAATTAATACTGTACCAATTACAATTTGAGCTTTATATTTGTCTTTGGCAAATTGTCGTAAAGCCATTATTATCCTTCATACCCCAGTTCAATAGACAACAATATAGTCATTATAGTGTTTTTTGCAAGGTCTGATGTTTTATCACATAAAATAAAGTCTCGCAAGTCATATAATATGTATTTTTTATGTCAATATTTAAAAAGAAATAAAACATGGAACGACATCAATGTTTCGCATTTTTGAGCGCCAGAAAATCTCTTATTATTTTTTTCCGCTCCGCTACAATTTGCGTTGACGTTTTCGCTTGTCTCTCGACGAAGGAAATAATAATTTTTGGCACTTTTTTGCAGCATGGTTCGGAACGAGACATTTCGTGACGGTTATGCTATTTTTGGGCATGGCCAATGCCTATGTCATGAGGACCAACATGTCCGTTGCCATCGTAGCCATGGTCAATCATACAGCAATCGAAGCCGGCAGCTACGACTCCGGCGAGTACGATGACGAATGCGACGGTTTCTTGAATAAAAACCGCACTCTGGATGACATGCTCGTAAGTTGATGCACTCAATCTGCACTTAATTCGCGCGATAAAAAAATAACCAATCCTTCGACAACATGCTTTTGGCCGAGGAGAAAGATCAAATTTCGTCTGGCTTGGAATTAATTTGCATTCCTTAGTTGATCGGGTGACTTAGATGGAGCTTTGAAGAAGCTTTTCAGAAGAAGGGCCATATCATTATTTGGAATCGGATGTTCACTTGATTGCAAAACTTTAGGTACAATGTCCCTGGCCTAGAACTATATTTCTAAATTTAAACTTTATTGGACCGATTTCGAAATAGATCTCGACATTGAGTCTTGTTGAAAAAAATTAATATTAAAGGGAGGTCTGCCAAAGGCGAAAACATTTTGTTTTCGATTGGCAATTAAAAGGTCTCGATGCACTTTCCAAAGCACTCAAGCATAACACTCTTCGACCAATTATATCTTATCAACTCTGTAAATCGGTACTTATTGTCTGGAAGCTTTTATTTGTTTGCACACACAATACTTTTCTCAGGCTGATTAATCGGCTACCTAAAGATAACACTGTCAAAGAAGTCTCGCGGAAAATTTCGGGAATTTAACCATTGCTTCAATTATTTGCACAAGAAATTTGCACTTATATGAGGAATGTTGTTAGTTAATTACTGAAAATCTTTTAGTTGGTTTTGCATTATTATGGGAATATTCTGTGAAGTCCTTAAAATACAGAAATATGGAAATATGTTTTCCATATTTGAGGAAAACATAAAAGTGCAATTAAAACGGAAATAAATGAAATAAATGCATTAATGGCATTTTTATGTCATTTTTATTATTAAAATAAAACCTCTACAGTTTTCATAAACAATCAACACTATTGTTATCAGAATGAAAAAAGTTAAATGCTCATAAAATTTTGAACGTATTCGAATTTCCATTAATATCTACGAATGCAACTTTACCATTTTTGTTTTTCGAAAATCAAAAATTATTATTAAATTTTATACGGTTTTCAAATTGTAGCTATTTAAAGGAACATAATTTACCTTAAGTAATTCATCAGTCATCTCAAAAATTACTTCTACCATATCGCAATCTCTGGCAAAAATTCACTTTAGCTATTTTAAGCAAGAAAAATATCTTCCTTTAATTTAACTTAATTTAAGCTCTTCTCAGCGTAACAAAAAATGAACCAAAATTTATTTATTTTCGTATATTTTTCTTAGCTTCAAGCAAAAAAAGAAAATGAAACGTCGTCCGATGGTGAATTTGTATGGGATACGGACATCCAAAGTTGGATCTTGAGCTCTTTCTTCTACGGCTACGTACTAACGCAAATACCATTTGGGATTTTGGCAAAGCGATACGGAAACATCTACTTTCTGGGCGTCGGCATGCTCATCAACTCAGTATTCGGACTGTTGGTGCCCGTTTCCGCAAACCTGGGCCTGGGATGGTTGATCACTGTGCGCTTCATCCAAGGATTGGGCGAGGTAAGTGATCTGCTGCAAGCGAACAGTACAAAGTGAGAATAGCGAGCACCACATTTTTGCATTTCTTCGGAAACGAATTCTTTGAAACGATGTTTTGACTTTCCATAACTGTAAAGCACGAGCAAAAATGTGTAGATTACGATTACTAAGTAAAAAAATCTGCAATATTCTCACTTTATACCTTTGCCTTGGTACTGAAGTGTACATTTCTGGTCAGGGTCCTATTGTACCATGCACGCACGCTCTTCTGGCTAAATGGATTCCACCTAATGAGAGAAGTCGTATGGGTGCATTCGTATACGCAGGTATTACAGACATTTAGTAAATTCAATCAACCTAGCCGAATTAAAAGCAACGAGTTTGAATCGATTCCCCAATGTGCCATTTTGTAAGAGCAATTAAGACAGACCCAATCTATTTGCTATGCATTTATTAATCCATTCTTGTTTGTGAGTATCGGGCATATTTATGT
The DNA here is from genome assembly GCA_030556065.1 of Holobus sp. GC000080. Classification (NCBI taxonomy): domain Eukaryota; kingdom Metazoa; phylum Arthropoda; class Insecta; order Coleoptera; family Staphylinidae; genus Holobus; species Holobus sp. GC000080. Next base: position 12,609 of record JASKGO010005287.1, read on the forward strand.
GTGCGTTTTCATTTATTTCTTATTGCCAAAAGAAAAAAAAAACAATTTACAACAGAAAGAATACTTAAAATGAAATTCTTAGGTGGCTTGTTTTTAATAAATCTTCTTATTATCCAAATCAGTACCTGCACCACAAACGGACCTGTGTGGCTAGATTTTCATTGACCCGGGCTATTTTTAGGGGCGCAATTTGGTACTGTCATTTCCATGCCGCTGAGTGGCTTGTTGGCTTATTCAGATGCCGGATGGCCCTCGATATTTTACGTTTTCGGTGCCGTGGGCACCGTGTGGTCCATCTGTTTCTTGATATTCGTTCACGAAGATCCAGAAGTGCATCCCAGGATCAATTTGGATGAAAAGAAATTCATCATGAATGCTCTATGGGGAAGCCAGGGTGTAACTGTAAGTTTATTTTCTCCGCTTCGCGCGCTTTTAGGCGTCTCATGTGACACTTTTCCTGTATTAGATGCCACCGATTCCTTGGAAGGCCATCATAACTTCTCTTCCGTTCTGGGCTATTTTGATAGCCCACATGGGACACAATTACGGTTACGAGACACTCATGACTGAGTTGCCCACATACATGAAGCAAGTTCTTCACTTTGATCTAAAAGATGTCAGTTTCTTTGCCGATAATTAGAATTATTTTGCTAACAGTTTCTCTTGCAGAACGGAACCTTATCTGCTCTGCCTTACTTGGCTATGTGGATCTTTTCAATGCTGATTAGCCACGTTGCGGATTGGATGTTAACGAGCAAGTTCTTTTCCCCAACGACCGTTAGAAAAATTTTGAATGCTATTGGTAAGAGTCGCGTTGTTGGCGATGATTGATGAAACCGGTAATTACGTTTAATTCCCTTAGGTCAATTCGGCCCCGGCGCAGCTTTGATTGCGGCTGCTTTTACCGGATGTGATCGATGGTTAACTGTTGCCATCCTAACGGTCGGCGTCGGATTAAACGGTGGTATCTACTCCGGCTTCAAAGTTAACCACTTGGATATTTCGCCAAGATTTGCTGGAATCCTTATGTCGTTTACTAATTGCTTGGCGAATCTTGCTGGTCTTCTAGCGCCTTTATATGCTGGTAACATGATCAAGGGCGATGTAAGTATTACAATTCTCACAAAAATTTGTTTCTTCTTGTTAATTCATTTTGTAAAATTTATCACATAATTTTTTTTAAAGGTATCGAAACGCATGCAAAACTGGAGAATAGTTTTTATAACCGCGGGAGCTATTTACATAGCTTGCTGCACATTTTACCTAGTCTTTGCTTCGGGTGAAAGACAGAAATGGGATAGCAAGACTGAGGATGTTGAGGATACTGATAGGCAGCAGAGGTCGAAAAGCAAGGAAAACGGTTCTTCTAATAATCAAATGACTTCTAGGGCGTAGTTATAAGATTTGTGTGAATGCGTTTTATGTTTTTATATTACAAAAAACTTGATTTACTTTTTAAGAGTTCTCATGAAAAATCAATTAGATTGTAGATAGATAAATTATTACTTTTTTTCGTCACTATTTTTTAAAAGAATCGCGAACCGAAAGAGGCGTTCGCGCGATTTTATCATATCAATTTGCATATAATATTTTATTTATGCGAAATACGCTTTCGATATTGCGTAAGGTGTGCATGTGCTGAAATGCAAAACAGCTGAAACTAAGATTTGTCTACCCGTTAGTAGCTATTATGTATTTATAAAAGTTTTATAGTTTTTTTTGTACAAATATTAGATGTATACAATAATAAATGCACATTTTGTTATTTTTTATCAAGTCTTTTAATTACAATTAAAACATTTTTAAATGAAAAATCGTTTATTTTTAACAGTATTTTTTATTTAGATTTTTTTTTATGAATTCGTAAGTAAGTGGCAATTAATAATCATAGAAACATCTTACTTTAATTATATTTCTCCTTTATTTTATTAACTGCAGTAAAAACCTTAAATTTTTTAATGTATCTTACAAAAATGAAGGACGAAATTCGCATAATCAAATTTTCAAGCACCCTCCATTATTACTTGCAGATTTCTTTTGGATTGTTTGCGCAAGCTTGCACTCTGCATCAAAAGATGTCTCTGGCATGTAAATCCTTTCCATTATCCTTGCGTTTTCCCAAGATTTTCTCGGTCTTGCTTTGGAAACGTAAATAAAGTTATCTCGCTTAATTTCATTGTTTAAAGAAACCGTTTCTACGCGTTTGTTGTAGTGACACAGTATACGAAATTACAGCATTTGTTTAATATCATCCATCGTGAAATATAAAGTTTATAACATACAAAAAAAGCAATCCCCACTAAGCCTATAAATAAACCGGCCACCTTCTCCGGACAAATAATATTAAGTTATTACGTTATTATAAATTATGTAACCCAATTACTTTGAAAAAAATGGGGTGCTCTTGCTAGGAAAACTTAAAAATGCAGGGTAAATGGATTATTCCGCTTCTGCGAGGAAACAATCCAATTTGTAATCCATTCACAAGGGAGCGCCGATTATAATATGCAGGTATAACAATTATTTCAATCGTTTTTTGTTTATTTTAGTTTTAAATTCAATTAAGCAAAGAGTGCAGTCTGCCGTTTTATTATTGCAATTGAAACTGTTCTAGTAATACCAACTAATACAATGAAAGCAACAGTTCACTAACTGTGCTATTTTTACATGGCTCTGTGTATTGAAAGTGAAGGAGCAAATAGAAACATTAGTGCGTTAATAAAAAACCAAGCAAAACTATATTGTAAGTTGTTTTTTCTAGCTTTAATTAAAACCTGTTGTTATTGTAGATTTTACAATAACGTAGACTACCACTTTTTCGTTACTTTTAAATTCTCTCTACGAATGGCAACTAGTTGCTCTTTCAAAACGTATATTGACTTGAAAAAAAAAACCCGGACAATTTAAGTAATGACGTCATTTGCTAAGAGGAGCGCGTGCTGCTAAAGCGAATTGATTAATTTCCATGCAAATTGATCTTGCATGTAAGATAAATTTACTTATTCAGTGTAAGAGTCCAGCCAATAATTAGTAAAAAAGAAAAATAACTTTTTTTTTCCATTTTGCTAGTTTTTTTTGTATAATGGTTTTATATTTCTTAATGAGTGTCGTTACTTGTTAGTCACGGTTACAATTGCAATTCGTAAATGTGCAAATTGACTTGATTCGATTGTAATAACTGTATTTATAGCTCGGTTGCCGGGAAATACGTTTAAGTGGTCTCTGCATGAATAATGATATAAAGACGAAAGCTTATTAGATCGCGCGGCATTTGTTTTAAATTTAATTTAAAAAGTATCAGCCGTGTATTAGGTAATTGGAAATCATTAAGTTGTTTTATATAATACATCGGGGATTTGAAGTTTATGTAAGTTAGAAATGTAAGTTTCCTCAGTCAGCTCGCCCGCAAAACAAATGTTTTAAGGGATTTTTTAATAATTTATTTTCGAGGTACAGTAAATGTTGACTGCAGTGTGTATTTTTCTTGAGTATGTTTCACTTTTTATGCCTTTCTGAAGCTTGCAAGATTATTTCTCACTTTATTTCGTATTTTCATTTCATATTTTAAAATGCTAAAAGTATATTTTTAGTTTTTCTATAATAGTTTAAATTGTTAGTTTAATTTGTTTTAAAATAGTTACAAGAGTGAATCTAGCAAGGATATAAATATGAAAATATTGAATGAAATAATAAAAATCCAGATATTTGAATTTAATTGAAATTATTTTAACTGTTTAGTTATTAAACTGTTATAAGATAGCTAATGAAACCGTTTTTATTTGAATTTTTAATTATTAATAATATTAAAAATATCAATTTTTAAATTCCATAATAGTAGTATAAATAAGAATATGGAATTCGTTTAATTGAAAGTCCAAAATTAATTTTAAAAAAATCAAAGGAAAAAGATATAATTCAAAATTTAATTCATTGAGTTTTCTTTGTTTTCCCGATTAATTTCATGAAATCTATTTGACATAAAGAAAATCTTTTTTCAGAAAAGTTATTATTGTTCCAAGTTGATATTTTTAAAAGAATACCTATGTAATTTTTTTAAAAATGTCCAAAGCTTAATTTATTTCTTTACGAAGATAATAATACATTTACGTTGCTTTTTTTAATGAAAAACCTTGCAATGGTCTTATTAAATAACTTTAATAATAATAATAATAAATGTTTCTGAAATTAAAAAACAATAAAAACCAAATTAGAGGCTGTAATTGTTAATCTATTTGTTCAAGAATTATAAAAATTGGATAATTACTTTTAGAGATATCAAAAAATTAAATGGAAGTGGATATTAAAATTTTCCAGATTTATAGTTGTTTCAAACAATAAAACTTATAACGGCCATAATAACTAAAGTTAGAATTGATATCATTTATAACCTATTATGTGTGGTTCTTTGAAATAACGAATTATTAACAATAAAATAAAACGAATCGCGAGTTTTTGCCTGTGAAAACAAAAGATCGTTTTCCGTGATTGACGATTGCGCTTTCCACAATCTCATTGTGTGCAGATAGGTAAATTAACGATCGCGTACAGGATGAATATAAGAATGCGATGGCGAAACGGACAATCTAAATACGCGCGATTACAAGTCCCATTGTGTTCCGCACTTGGCAAGGCCTACATAACCATCCAGGCATCTGGAATTGCTTCTCTCGCAGTGGCAGGCATAAATACGCGATGAGGAAAGGACGTCGGTCGGGGAAAGCAAAGCGCGCGGCGGTCACTTACAGCGAGCGCGCACAAAATCGATGTATCTGGAAAGCGTCGCGACGCTTGCGCTTGCCTCGCCGCACGCACGCTCCTTCTCTTTTGCTCTCTTTCGATGCCTTAGTGTGTTATACAGGAGGTATTTATTAGTTATATCGCGTAAATATTTGATGTTTTCGCGTATTTATTATTACATCGCGTCGTTATTATGCGGATCTACGTTCGGCGCTCGCACCCGCGCGCGCTTTTCTAAACTTCTTTCTGGGCGATGCTGATGTCTGCCAAAAAGTAAATGTTCTTGATGGTTGTTCCGCTGCATGAGTGATTTGTAGCGCTTCAACGTAAATTGTCGGCACACGTATGACGTAGTACGTCGTGGCTGTAATAATAATAATAATAAAATAGTTAAGCGAAACGAGAGTTCCCTAGGTCCGCCCTGGTTTCCTGGTGACCGAACAGGAGCGCATGTCAGGTTCCGCTTCGGATCCGCGATCCATCTAGGTTCCGTCGACACTCTCTGTTACCGTTGTCGGTCGTACGCCGCGCGATGTGAAACAGAAGAGTCGATCTCCGCTTGCTGCTCTCCGCCAAGAGTCACCGCAATCGCATCGGGCACATCGCAACCGTACTCGTCACGTACTCTTCACTGCTAATTGACGCATTCGATGGTCGCTCGCGGCTCATTAGCCATCGGTTCGTTCTAGTCAGCTCGCGGAATACACAATTATTATACCCAAAAACCACCCACGCACTCAACACATACATACATACACATTCATCTATAAGTAATTGTAAAGAAAACAACAAGCGCGTAGCCAGCGGACGGACCGTTCGTTCGGTCGAAGTAGCGGAAAATTGAACCGAAAACAATAGTGTTGTTTTGTATGCGGTCAGTAGCGCGTTAATTTGTCTCGCGGCTCTCTTCAATTTATCAAACGTCGCCTCTCGCGAAGGCCGTGCTAAATGGTTTCGTTCTTTGAATGCTAACTAATCGACGTGCAGTTTAGTACAGCGTCGGCGAGCGGAAGACGAAATGGCCGAAGACGAGGTGAACGACGACGGAGCGGAATTGAACTCCAAGTCGGGGTTCCAACTGCGCGGCCGGAAAGGAGCCCTCAAGAAGAAAAACATTTACAACGTCAAGGATCATAAGTTTATGCCGCGCTTCTTCAAGCAGCCGACATTCTGCTCGCATTGCAAGGACTTCATCTGGTACGTACCTACTATATACAAAAGAAAAAAGCTTTTAATTTCGAACGGATCGCATCGCGCTCGCTATAAATGTTGATGCACCTGTTGATTGGCCCCCTTAAATTACGTCGCGCGAACGATGCAATACTCGGCCACGGAATAAATCCTGCGACTTTAGTCCTGCCCTAATAATAATTGATGCGAGTGCAAATTGTCCAATCATCCAGGCGATCGAGTGCCGTTTATTGATCACGTTTCGTGTTTATTTTTAAGGGCACTTTGAGCGCTCGTAGGTATCATCCATACATGAGTAGATAGATTACCTAAAACCAATTCGATATTTATAGTTTTTTATTGCTGTTTTATTCCGTGCGCCCGTCGCATTAATTATACAAATATTAAGAATCGATCAGCGCGAATGTTGCACCCACATAAAAAATATAATATAATATATAGTATACTATACCTATATCGTCGTTCTTCGTTGTTCTTCTTCTCTGTCCTCTCTTTGCTTTTAATATTCTTTTTATAGAAATACACCTATACATGGCGCGCGTCCTCTATTTGTGTGTTTTTGTCGAGTCAATCGATGATTTGCCCCCTTTCGTGTGTGAATATCGGAAGATTGCTAATTAAATAAGCGCGCGTAAATATTTAACCGAATTTAAACACACTTAAGCGATTTGATGGGAGTCACGTAAAGGAGTTACAAAGTAAATTGCCCGCATGATTATACCGCACTACCACACCAGTCTGGCTTTTGATTTTTGTAATTGGTTTCTCTTTGATTTTACAGGGGATTTGGCAAACAAGGCTACCAGTGCCAAGGTAACTTGAAATAAATCAAATGAATCGTTCGCATTTATACTATTTATTTTAATAAATTATAAATGCCGATCGAGTTGGCCGCCGCATCAATTTCCTCATTCTGTTTGAACTTGCAGTGTGCAGTTTCGTGGTCCATAAAAGGTGCCACGAATATGTCACTTTCACGTGTCCGGGAGCGGACAAAGGAGCGGACTCGGATGTGCGTAAATCCGCAAACATTTCCATCCACACACACAAACAGCACATACATTTAATGCCCTGTATTTTTTCGCAAATTACAGGACACCAGAACGAAGCACAATTTTAAGCCGCATACTTACGGTTCGCCAACGTTTTGCGATCACTGCGGATCACTGCTGTACGGCGTACTTCACCAGGGGATGAAATGCACAGGTTAGCGGCATTTTTATTACATCTAGCTGATATAAAGCTCAATCGACCCTATATGCCTATGGCCCGTATGCGTAACATATTTTCCCTTAAAACATCTCGTTATTTACATAATCGCGTTCCATAAAATATTTACGTCTTCTTCGAAACAGTGTGTTATTCTTTAAAGCGCGTACATTCTCAAAATTTCAATAAACTTTCAATTGACCGTACCAGATATATTTTCTTTTAAGTAGTTTCACGCGACGACTTATTACTTCGCTTATTACCCAAGGTTTACTTTAAAGCTATTATTTTACCAGCAGCAATTTATGAAGTCTTAGAAATGTTGCCGCAAGGTTATTTTTATTTTTCCGCGATGCGAATATTGTAAATAATGGGTTGAGCCAAGATGTTTTTGCCGTTTCCTTCTCTATCCCAACATCATCGCAACATATTTGCAAGGACGCATTTAATAACGGATTTGTATGCAGCTTGCGACATGAACGTTCACAAACGATGCGAAGAGACGGTGCCTAATTTATGCGGTTGTGATCATACTGAGCGCAGGGGACGAATCCAATTGAAAATTCAGTGTACGGGGAGCAAGCTGATTGCGGAAGGTAAATTCTCCATATGAAAATGTCTCCTCCGCAGAGCTTGACTGCTTTCACATTTATCCCGTTCCAGTATGTCAGGGCAGGAATTTAATTCCTATGGATCCCAACGGGTCCAGCGATCCCTACGTCAAAATGAAGCTTATTCCGGATGCGGACAACGTCAAAAAGAAAACCAAAACAATACGAGCTTCTTTGAATCCAGTCTGGAATGAAACTCTAACATTGTAAGTTAGTTTTCTGTTTCTTTTTCTTTCTTTTTTACTTGTTTACTGAGTTTTTAACTAGAGGAATTGATCTAAAATTCTATTAGCCTTTGGGTGAACTTTTCTAATTTTTACATATGGCCTAACACATATACTCTGAAAAGTTTTCTTTCGTTTCATTAATAATTGAATTTAAAATTAAATGATGCAAATTTTGAATTCACCGAGCGCGTGACGTTGAAGGGTCCCAACCAGTCCCAAGTCCCAACCAATTATTGGCTTCACCTGTCAATCAGCACGTCAATCGTGGGCAAATTACACTCTTATTATCAGTTTTCGTAAAACATACTATGCCGGGGGTTGCAATTCTTGGGTTTAACATGGAAAATTAATCTTTTTTCCTGCTCTCCATTATGATTTTTCGAAACGACAAATTATTTAATTAGTAGAAGGTAGAATTTAGTGAAGAGTATCAAGTAACATTTTTTCGTCGCTTTAGTTCTTATTTAGCCCTTTACCCTTTAAAAATGCTAATTACATGCTAATTTTGAATTTGGCGCCCTCGTGTAACTATGGTAACAGTTGTTTAAGAGCCCTTAAGCTCTTGTTTGACCAGCTAAAGAGCTAAATATTGTGGATGTATGTACTTTTTCAGTATTGTGATATAATTTTGAATATAATATGGATAATTTAATATTGGTGATAATAAAAACCTTAAGACTAAATTTTTATTTAAAATATATACGACCATACGACTGCTATTTCAAACAACAACCATAAAAAAATTTGCTGGTCTATCATTGGCGGCTGTTGACATTAAAAATGACGGCGCGAAATTCAAAATTTGCTTTTTTTAAAGGGTTGCTGCGTAAAAACTGGAAATGATGCAAACTTCAAAAAAATTATGGAAGATACTCCTCATTGAATACTACCACTTAACTATTTTGTCGTTTTCAAATTTTGCTTGTAATTCCTTATGACGGGATTACAGGGGACACTTTCCGTTGTATGTATGAATCACTAGATTCAATTTATTGCATAATTATATCACCAGAAACCCTTTAATTGGGTCATAATTGCATTCGGAAAATACAATCATTGCAAACTAAATGGGACCAAAATAATGTTATGGACTCTTTGGCGTCACAAACTCGGTCGTCTCTGATTCGCATAAAAAAAAATCTCGAAGTGCAGACAGTAATTTTTTATAAAATTGATAGGGAATTAATGAATTACCCTGTATTTAATTCAATCGTTTTTTTATAATATTTATATTTCTTTAATAATGGATATTTCAAAAAGAAAGAGTAGCAATGAATTCATTTAATTATACAATTGGAGATTACATTCCACTGATACAAAAATTATGTGTCAGAAATAAATGATATAAAATTTAATTAATTTTGTGTTGCAAGTATTCTCGTATTTTATTTGGAGCGAAATATGAATTTATATTAAAATAGCTTTATGCACTCAACTCATACAAAACACAATTTCAAGTATTTCTGCATATAACAGCTAAAAAACCATTAATAGCGTTATATTACGAAGTCACTTCCGCTCATTAAGTCAAATCTAATACTAATGAAATCTCATCAAGGTAAGAAATCTCAGTGAGTCACTTTGTGTTTAACTTCCAGTTTGGAATTAATTTGTTTATCTTCGTTGTTTAATTTGGGCTAATTTCCTAAGTATTTCAAATATTTAGAAATTCCTTAATTTACCGCTTTTTATATTGTTTCCTTATAAATGAGGTTTACTTTAAAATTAGGATTGTTTAGCAGTTTTATTAAAATGAATGATTAAAAAAATATTTAGTTATTATAAATTTTCAACTTTTGAAGTACGTCGGTTCTAGTCGAAAATGAAAGCCTTAAATTTCGTATAATTTGCAAAATTAATTTCAATTTTCAACCCTTAACTAAATACTTTTGGATTGGTATTACAGTAGCTGAAGTGCTGAACGCTTCCACAAATAATAAGGAAATTTGACTCGCCTACAAAGTATGAAATAATTTAACTTTTTGTTTTGCAAAGTAATGTTCAAATTGTTTGACTAACGCAACTGAAAGTAATTACTTTTCATGGCAAATTACTTCTATTGTACGCCTTTTAAAAAGGAAACAATTGTAAATTTGTAAGTGCTACTAGCAGTTATTGTTTCTGTTAAATTTCTTACGACGAAATGGCTAATAAAAGTTTGAAGAAACTGAGCGTAAAAATGTATAATAATGAAAAACTGTCTTTAAAAGTTATTAAATTATTTATAAAATGCATAAATATATAACGTCAAAAACAATTCCGCGAATACCTTTTATGAAAATATGAGGAAAATTTAATAAAACTTAAATTGGAAAAACTACTTGTGATGGCAGCGATCTAAAGGCCGAAGACAAGGACCGGCGTCTTCTGATCGAAGTGTGGGATTGGGATCGAACATCGCGAAATGATTTCATGGGCTCGTTGTCTTTCGGCATCTCGGAATTGATTAAATCACCCGCAGACGGCTGGTTCAAACTTCTGACCCAAGAGGAGGGTGAGTTTTACAACGTACCTGTGCCGGAAGAAGGCGTCGATCTAGCGCAAATAAAGTCAGCGATGCGAGTACGTATCTACTTACAGTAACTGTTGACTTATCAATTGCGAAAACTTTTTTGTTTCTTTGTTTTCGTTTTTTTTTACTTTTCTTTTCTAAAACCGCTCGCTGTTTAACTTTCCAATTAGAAAACTTCGATCACGAAGAAGCCGTCGATAGCGGAAAACAAGGATGTGCCGCATAATATGGGCAAGAAGGACGTGATCCGTGCCACCGATTTCAATTTCCTGATGGTGCTGGGCAAGGGCTCGTTCGGCAAGGTGATGCTGGCCGAGCGAAAGGGGACCGACGAATTATACGCCATCAAAATTCTCAAGAAGGATATTATAATTCAGGACGACGACGTCGAGTGCACGATGGTCGAGAAAAGGGTTCTCGCTCTGTCGAATAAACCGCCATTCCTTGTACAATTACATTCCTGTTTTCAAACAATGGATCGTCTCTACTTCGTAATGGAGTACGTGAATGGGGGTGATCTCATGTTCCAGATACAGCAGTGTGGAAAATTCAAAGAACCCGTTGCCGTGTACGTACCTATATATATTATGCAGGAGATAATTTTTTTCCTCATTGTCTGCGAACCTTTTGTTTTTCATTTACACATTTACAGTTTCTATTCGGCTGAAATAGCAATTGGGCTGTTTTTCCTTCACACGCGCGGCATCGTTTATCGCGACCTGAAGCTGGATAACGTTTTGCTCGACCAGGACGGGCACATCAAAATCGCCGATTTCGGCATGTGCAAGGAGGGCATCTTGGGAGATAAGACGACGAAGACGTTCTGCGGTACGCCCGACTACATTGCACCTGAAATAATACTTTATCAGCCGTACGGGAAATCCGTCGACTGGTGGGCGTATGGAGTACTCTTGTATGAAATGCTAGTAGGACAACCGCCATTCGATGGCGAAGATGAGGAAGAGCTTTTCGCTGCTATCACCGATCATAATGTCAGCTACCCCAAGGGACTTTCCAAAGAAGCCAAAGATGTCTGTAAAGGAGTAAGTTTTACTTTCATTTATACAAATTATCTTAGTTCTTTGGTGATTACGCATTTACAAATAACATTTTTTTGATACTGGGTGTTAAAAAATCTGGCATTTCTAAAATCCGGTTGATTATTGTTTTTCCTTGATAGCAACTAAAGAAAGGACTTGAAAACACTTCTTTAAAGTTTTTTTTCTTTGCAAAAGCTAATAATTTCTGTAAAATGTTCCAATTTCTAGTAAGAATATGATACGCTTTGAGAAAATGGTTAAAGCTTGGAAAATTTAATTTTGGAAACTTTACATTGTCATATAAACCAAGTTGGGATTTTAGCAGTCTTTTAATATCAATTAGTTGAAGAGCTGTCGCAGAGAAATTAATTAAAATGAAAAGGTAACATAGATTAGGACTAAAATAAACAAAAAAGTTCATTATTGTAGTTAACACAAAATTTACTTTTCATTTCAAAATTAAATTAAATTCTGGCTAAAATTACAAATTACAAAAAAAAATCGCCAAATCAAAAGAATAAAAAGTTAACTTAATGCTGAATATAAAAGAACTTAATTTGTATTTTGTACTGTTTTTTAATTAGATGGAAACTTTTGCTAATTAATAATTTACAGCTATTGACCAAAAATCCGAATAAAAGATTGGGCTGCGGACAGCGAGGGGAGGAGGACGTGAGAATCCACGCGTTTTTCCGACGCATCGATTGGGAGAAAATCGAAAACCGCGAAGTTCAGCCACCTTTCAAGCCAAAAATCGTACGTACATTCTCGTTGCCGCCATAAAAAGGTACCTTTAAAACTACAATATCGGAAAACGATTTCAGAAACACCGCAAAGATGTAAGCAATTTCGATAAGCAATTCACATCGGAAAAGACAGATTTGACTCCGACGGACAAGCTTTTCATGATGAATCTGGATCAAACTGAATTCATGGGATTTTCCTTCCTGAATCCCGAATTCGTTCAGCACGTTTAAAGCGCATATTCTTTCCGAATATCGGTCGCAACAGCAATGGAGGTTGAAGCCGACGGTGACATTTCAAGTTTCAAATACTGTTTAGGTAATTTTTCCTTTTTTACTTATTAACTTTCCTTTTCCATGTTTACGAGTATTACTGACAAATATTTCAAAGTAGGATGGCTACACATAATTTATGCAAAGAAAAAAGAGAAAAATACCAAAAAGCAAATGAAAAAATAATAATATTTGCGAATTCTTTCCTTCCAAAAAGAACATTTAATACAAATAATACTGTGTCAAAGCTCCTTTTAGAGGCTAGTGGTTAAAAAGCAAAGACAGAACGCGCATTTAATAAACTCTTTTAACTGTTGGTGGTGCTATCGCAAATTAGGCGACACATAATTACCGAAAATGTACAGGGTACTTGTTATTTTCAATTTTTCCATTAGATGTGTGACTTTTTGTGTAAGAAAAAAAAAACTAACTTTTCGACTCTAAAAATACACGTACCCTGTAAATTTCCCGTTATAACAAGTGTATAGGGTGTCTAGATTTTAATACTTTTTGTGGGCATTTTGCCTAATTTAAGATTTTCAATATGCCGATTATTGTGCTTCGTTCCGACCATAGGAAATTACGTGGAAAATTAAACTTTTTTTTTACTGCTCCCCATTGAAATTTTTCGAAATGAAAAAGAAACAAAAGTGGTAGTATACAATAAGGAGTATCTTTTAACACTTTTTTTAATCTCGTTCATGTAACTATGGTACTATTTGTTTGACCGCCCTTAATTGTAGACCAGCTAAATATTATGGAATCTGTTTCCTATTATTGTGTTTTTCATTTTAAATAAAATATTAATATTTCAATATTACTGCTAATAAAAACCTTATGATTATATGAATAGTGTACATGAGGATTCAGTTGTAAGATGTTTATCGTCACCAATATTAAATTATCTACATTTTATTAAAAAATATTATGGTAGCAATAGTAAACAATATCCACATTATTTAGCTGGGCTGTCATAAACAGCCATTGACGTATTGAAAATGACGGCGGGAAATTTAAAATTATCGTTTTTCAAAGAGCTGCTGCTTAAAAACTAAAAATGTTATAAACTTTAAAAAAATGTTGAAAGATACTCCTCATTGAATAATATCAATTAAGTATTTGAACGTTTGTAAAAAATGTATTGGGGAACAAGAAAAAAAATTAAATTTTCCATGCAATTCCCAATAATTAGACGGGAAGGGCAATACCCGGTAAATTGTATTATTTTGAAATATTTAATTCTACTGAGAAATATGAAAAAAATGTTTTCACTACACGCCCTGTAAACTCCTATTATTACAGTCTTTGACTGATGTTATATCGATGTTTTTGTCTAATCTTGTTAAACAATAAGAAGCATCACGTTGATCGTTTGTTACTATTGAAAATAAATTTAAAAAAACCACTCTGCGTAATTGAAAATCTTCTCAATGTGCCATTGATAATAATATCATATTTATTGAAATATATTTATTAGTAACCACTGACACCTTTTAGAAGACATAATTTAGAGATACTTTGAAAACTTTGAACTGACTACGTATTAAAAATACCTATTATTCTAGTTGTAGAATTTAACTATTGCTGCTAATGTTATACTCAAATAGGAATTGGTTTTTACATCTTTTCAACCGTGTTATATTTATAATATACATTGTACTCTTTTATTCGATCAATAATTATGAAAGTCAGTAATTGTGATTTTAAAGCTATAAACGTTACCTTATTCTTATTATAAATACTTATAAATATACAAATTGTTAGATTATTTGCTAATAATATATTAAATATTAAATATATTACTAATAATAAAATCATAAAATAATATTAATAAATCAGAGACTATATATATATGTAAATAATTAAAATATTTAACTCTCATAGTAATACATAAACTATAAATACTGTTATGCGCCATTCAAACAAAAGTTTACCAAGACATATTAATTGTGCACAATACAATATCAAATTCCTTTTTAATCAAACAAATCAATAGTCTACTAAATACTTCTATATCTATACTATTACTACTACGACTACTACTACTGTTTAGCATTTTTACACACTGTTCTTATACCATATATTATTATATTAAATTTAAATCAAATATCAATGCTAAAAAAGCCGGTTGCAATTGGAAAATAATTAATTTTAAAACGGGGTATCTTGCAGCAGATACCAAATGCCATCACATGCAATACAGGGTAAACTGCATTAACCAATTTGACCTAAGGCTAACTCTAATTTCATTTGCTTTCCACTTTACAACGTAATTTCTTCCTTCCATTTGCCACCCACTACCTTTACGTTTTCTTCGACCTGTTTTCCTTCAAGACCTGAACATATACTACATGTAACATACGATTCGTACTCTTTACCAATACATCATATAATATATGAAAAGTTATACACGATCCGCACTTTCATTTCGAATTGTTATTCGTATAATATTGTAGCTCTATTATATTTATTATTAACATAATTAATAATAATCCGTTTAAAGAAACAAAAATTAAGAAATAATTATTCACACTGTAAAAATACTTCAATATACTGAATATGAAAAAAATTGCTTGCATAGACAATCTTTAAAAATATGTGTTACTTATTAAGAAGGTAAATTAACGAGACACGTTATTACTTATGTCTATGTATTTGTTCTGATAATTAATTGTATGTGTTTAAGAACAAGAAGATGAAGAACGGTTATATCTTTAGAGACAACAGTATACTAGTCGATAGAATATTACTTGTTTGCACTCTTATAAATAATATTCAAGATGGCATTCATCAGTATCGTTCTTTTTAATAATGCACAAGCACACATTGAAACAGTTTTAAAACTCTCTGGTCCATTTTCTGTTCTCTTTAAATAGAGGTTGTATAATGTATATCTTTGCCACCAAAGGTATTATGTAGGAAGTTTACTTTTATTATTATTATGTACCTATTGTTAAACTATATTTATCCAAATATAAAATACTGTTAATTCTTATTAATATAATGTTTCTTCATTAATGAGCTGATTTTTTTTTCATTTCTTTTTTTGTAGTACCTACAAATCATTTTGTCCATTGGTTTGTGATTTTTTTTTTTTCATTTTAGAAATTGTTTATTTTATTTGGTTTATTAAAAGTTTATTTATAATTTTTAATGTCCTCCAAAAAAAAATTGACTAAAAATCCTGAAAGAAAGATTTCTAACACTGAAAACAAAAATTTAATTAAATATAAAGTATGTACTGTTAATTGATATTTCTTATTAACAAGATGTTTCTTATTTAATTATACAAAATCTTATTTTTAGACGCGGAGCTTCTTTTTTTGTGGTAAAAAAAATTAATTTTCAGTAAAAACATTCTAAAACTATGTATTGGTTTATTGGATGTTATAATTTCTATAAAAAAATGTTTTTCGTAGATGATTTTTTTTATTTTGTTAAAAAAAGAGCATTGACTAAGAACTTACTTATTAGTCAATGTGTTCAAAATCATCTTGGCTAGTTGCCTATATTAAATTATATATGTACTTGTTTTATATTAATTTCAAATGGTGCAATTCAAGATGTTATATTCGCGATACGGCAGTATGAGTCCGA
>JASKGO010005289.1:0-27972 GCA_030556065.1 Holobus sp. GC000080
TATCAAATATAACTTTTCTTAAAGGTCTTTTGATGCTGAATAATAATACAGAATAAAAAATGTATAGTTCCATTTGAAAAAATTGAGTTATTTTGAATTTAAAATTATATTTTTTTTAGATTTTTCCGAACACCCTGTACAATAAGTCTTACAATAAATAACTGCTACTTATGCACTCATTCCTTGGTAATAATTCACAAAAAGAATCATTAAATTATCTTTTAAAATGAGAAAGTTCTGATTTTTTTACCGAGACACGAATTTTATCAAAAACAACCGGAAGTGGACGATATTTCAAAAAGGAAATGCGATAGAAATTTTTTTTTTTAATAAAATTGCCTTTATTTTTATTACGGAATCAAAATATGAATTAAAAATTGGGGTGTTCCATTTAAAAAAATGAAGTAAGTAGCAACTTCCGGTATAACCGGAAATAACATAAAGTGAAAATTATTTTCCGGGAATGAAGCATTTGCTAAAATTAAGAATGGAAAAGAAAAAATTAAGTTCGCTTTTATGGTTCTCCATATATCGATGCCCTCCCGCTCTCGTGAAACACCCTGTATATTACACTGCATTTAGCGGTATAAGTATAATTATGAGGTTTTAAGTGAAAATGATTAGAAAAATAAAAGGAAGAAAGAGAAAAATGGGAGCATTATTAAATTGTGCAGCGGGAAACAAGCCGCTTTTTCCGACTTGTTATTTAACTAACAAGGAATGCATTTGACGGACATGGTTCTTTAATTGAATTCCTGTCCGAAGGGCTGCCGCCGCCGCTTTAGCCCCGGGGGCGAAAGTATAGATGGAAAGAGAGAGGTGAAGCGGGACCAAATTAAATTCTAGTTTTATAGACGATTTGCTCTTTGTCATTTATTGAAGGCGACTACGTTTCATTGTGTCCGTTCCAATATCGATGGACCAAAATCAACAAAAAGGAAATTCGAAAAGACTAAAGGGAGTTACAACAAAAGTATCGGATAAAACAAAAATGCTAAAACTCTATTTTTTTTTATTTAGTAATTTATATATAAAGATTATAAGCCTTTATACAGAACAATTTTTGTTTTTGCTTTGTCAATCAATTATATTAATAAATTTTTAGTGATCTTTTTGTTTTTAATATTGGGAAAAATCCTGTTACAAAGGAAATTGATGTCAACTTTGATATTTTCGATGGGCAACCCTATTTTCTGTTTATGTATCGATTGTTTCATCCAAATAAAGAAGATTTTTTTGGAAAAGTTGTTTTCAGCACTCTTATTTTTATGTTAATTATACATATCCTGTCTTCTTTTAATGGCGTTTCTTGAAAAAATGCATCCATCACAAATTCAACAAAATTAAATATTTTAAATAAAGTTAATGAAGCTTCGTATTTACTTGTTTCCATAAATGAAGAATATACATTTACTTTGATCAGAAGTGAAAAGAAAAAGAAAACTCACTGTATTTTAATTAGAACTAAGTAATTTTGAAAATGGCAAGAAACTTTTCAACAAACTCCCGGAATAAAAAAAACAATAAACTTACACAACATACAAATAAAATGAAACTTTCAGCGAAGAAAATCTTAACGAAAACTCGATTATAAGTTACGATAAGCCATGAAGGTTTATTTAAGTTATCTATTATTGCAAACAAGATTGATTACAGTTCAGGCTTATCGTGCACACAGTGAAAACATGCAACTTTTCCTTCTTCTTGCGCCTTCCATCTATCCAAACACTTACAGCTACACACATAAAGAGTACATCTAGAATTGCACACAAACAAACAACAAAACGCAGTATTATATCATCGTTTGTACGGGCGCATTTTTTCCATTATTCCAACTTAAGACGTACAGTCTGTCAGCGTGCTTATCGCTCGAGTCCCGGAGGAAGGAAACGTATTCCCCCGGGAATGAACTTGGAGATGTAAACTTATATTTCAAAAGAAGGAGTATATAGAAGAAGAAGAAGAAGAAAGAACAAGCAGTTCGTTAATTGCGTCCCTTATTACTCTTCTCCTTTTTTCATTAAAGTTTATGAGTGACCAATGAAATTAAATTTCAGGCGAATTTAACGCTTGAATATACATCAATTAAAGAAATTTGCATATGGACAAGGTCGCAAATGAATTTAGCATTTTCTGAGTGCATGTATTTTAAATGCTCGCAACAAAAAATAAACCGAAACAATTAAGCGGACTTAAAGGAGATGCAGAAATTTAACTGGGGAACTCCTTGTATTGAATGAAATGCAGGATGTTCGTGGGCGAACAAGTCTTTTCGCCATTGCCTTTTCGAAACCTTTTTCGCGTCTGGCCAAATGCAACTGGCGATTTAAATTTCGCATTAGTGGTTTGTTTAGCAATTACAAAGGTGCAGTCACAATTTCTATACAGGGGCTTACAAAGTCTCGAATCATTTCTCCGTTTTCCATTTTTTTAACTATCTTTTAGATTTAATATTACCCAATGTATTTTTTGTGTTCTTTTATTCCAGGTATTTACTATTATTGGGATGCGAAAGTAATAATAAAACTGTAACAATTTGAAATTATAAAAACATTCTCTTTTTTCGGTCCTTGATGTAAGACTTTTTGACCATTCTTTATTTACATAATGATCCTTAACACAAAATTTATCGTTTTTCCAAAAGCTAAAAATATTATTAATTTAAATTGTAACATTTTTAATAAAGATGAAGCCAAACAAAAATTAATAATTAAAGTTTAATTAAAACAAATGCAATTACTTTCACATCCATTAACAAATTATTTAAGCATCAAAAACGTGATTAAGGATTAAACGGTTTGGATCTTAATTGTTGTTAACATTACAAGTTTGCAGACTTGCTTTTAATCAACAAGTTTTGCGGAACTGTTGTTTTGAACACTAATTCTTCAAAATTATATGCAAGCGGCTGCGTTTCTGATTAAGTAAGTCGCCAACTAAATTCGTACACAACATCGAAGAAGAACTTTACGGCGTCGTTTTGCCCTCTCAAGAAATGCCACCCTCTTATTCTTAGTGTTATCTGTTACGGTTCAACTACCTTAATGTCAATATAAGACCGGCAATGCAAAAAAAACTTTTCCAAAACGTTAAACTGCTTTCAATAATTACCCAAAAAAATAAATAAATCACTAGTTTTCATTTAATCAAACGAAATTGCCAATCTCATGCATCGGCAATCAACCGTTTTTCAATCAATATAAATCAACAAACAAATAAACAAAACTATTAGTTTGTGTATGCAAAATAAAGCAATTAAGCAAACAGCGGCTATAAACTTGAAGCCGGGGAAAAAAAAGTTGCGAAAACTGAACGACTCCCAACGGTGCACTTTGTCTATGTTGGAGGAGCGTGTTAATAATTTAATTTAATTAAAAGCGCGCAAGAAAGGCAAAACAAGGGAATACAAATTCGAGGCCAAAGAAATTGAGACTAATTCATCCGAGTAAAGTATAGGTCGAGTGAAGGGAAGATGGGGCCATAAGTTTCTCTTTGCGGTCCACTTTAACGTACACCAGACATGTAACGCTAATTGAACGGCCACCTATACTTTCAGTACTGCTGCCGCCACCAGTCCGACTGTACCGAGTTCGCCTGATGCCAGCCTCTTAAGGGTCCGAAGCCCGAACCCTCGCACGAACTTTGCCCAATTTACTTCGACACTTTTAACAACGCGTTTTGTTTGGTACGTCCACTTGGGGATGATTGTCGTCGCAGTTAGGCATTCTTGGGATACGAGAGGAGACGGAAGAGCAAAGTTTTATTATTCGTTCTCCGGGGCGGAAAACGCATTCGAATTCAAACAAGACGACTTCTTAATTAATACATGACTTTTGTTCAAAACATTCGGCGACCGTCTGAAGCACGCGTCTAATTGTTAACCCCTCGCAAGTTTAATTATGAAGAACCAAATTAACAGTTTGATTAATATTGGATCATTAATAATTTTTCAACTCATTTTTTTTTCTTTATTAAATTTTCTGGGCATATTTTAATTTAACCAAAAGAAAAATTATATGGGTGGTTAATTAATAATATTGCGACTAAAATAATCAATATATTTTCATTTTTCACAACTTTTTAAATATCGATGAAGACTAAACTATACAATTATAATATCAATTACACGGGGTAATGACCCTACAAAATATTGGAGTTTACCACTAAAAATGTGAAAATGGCAAATAATATTTGTCCTGCTATAAAGAAATAAATGTCGAAATTACGCCATTTTTTAAATTGCTACATTTTAAACTATGATTCATTTTTGTAAATTTTACCAGCGCATCGGGTTATAATTGAAATAAAATTATAAAGTAACTCCCTAAACTTTATTTCGGACTATTTCAGAAAATGATCACGATGGATATGATTTACTATTATAGACAAATTTTTGCTTAAAAAATGACATAACGACATTTTTTAAATAATAAATAAGGTTTAAACTTTAAAACATTACCTTAAAGGAAAAATTGCAATATTTGTAAAAACTTTTTTATTCTTTTATTTACCCGCCAAACTCAAAATACAAATTGAATAATTTTCCTAAAAACATATTGAATAATTTCGGTAAAATTTCATCATTAATCTTCTTTCTATAATTGGAATTTTCTATCATTCCAATTTAAATCTTTAATCCAGTGCTAAAGCAAACAAAAAATTCTAAAATTTGAAGATTTGCTTTATAGAAGAATATAATTCTCATTTATTAAAAATCATTGCATTTGCCTAGAAGAATAAACAAAATTTAAACATTGAACTTTGGGACCCAATATCAAAAGTAATTTGTAACCATTTTAATTAAATTTACACTTTAAATACAAAACTCCTCCTTTAATTTTTGAAATCTTATTTCACTTACAATCATTAATAAAAATTTCTAAAACAAGCTACTTAAAATTTATAATAATTTATTAGTTAAAAGCAAACATAAAATCGATATTGAAGATTATTTTTATGATCCATTTCTAAAAAATTGCAGTTTTGCTAATTTCTTAAAAGGAATATTAAAAAAATCCAAACTTAGACAAATATATAATAAAAATTAGAAACACTCAATAAAATAATAGTCACAATATTTATGACATAATTAACAAAAATTAAAAAGGAAATAATAGCATCATTAACAACTACAAAGATTTCCAAGAAGATATGCACTTTGTGGGTGTCTTAAAAGCCAAGTAAGTGAAAGTGCACAATTCACATCTAACAAAAAGAGAACAATACTCATAGAACCCACTCATTATATCTTTCAAGGCACGAATCAGCAAATTATTAGCAGCATGAAACATAAAGCTTCAAATGCAAACTTCAGAATTAAAACCCATTAAAAATACTAATAAATAAAAAAACACTTTTAACGCTTTTCGAACCATTTACAATTCATAAAACCGAATGAGAACACTCAGAAAACTGGGTTACAAAAATTGCAGACAACAGTTTCCAATTGACAAAATGCAACTGTAGTTTTATTAAACAGTTATTGCGTTTCATTATGAACTGGCGTCGCTAGGCCAGTGATACATGCAAGATGTCAATGATCAATAAAAGAGGTCTTCATTTTTAGATGTATGCTATATTAGCAAATGTAATTTTAAATCAGTTCAATTGTTTAAGAAAAAAAAACTTACTCAGAAGACGAAGAAGAAAACGAATTTCTATATCCCGAAACGGTCTTCATCAGTAACGATGTGTAGCGTGTGATCATCATCTTGCATTTGATGCCAATTATTACACATATGCAATATTATTACGCCTCGGAAAGAGACCAAAGACCAAGTTCGGAGCGTTCGACTAAACCAAACCGACTAAAACTTTAGTCATTTGCTCAGACGCAGCTTTGCCGAGAAAAGATCGCCTCTAGAGTGCTAAGTGGGAAATTATTAGAATACTTCTCTTATTCTCTCACTCTATAAGTGCAGCCTCGGTGCATGCATTTTATGCACTTTATAAATAAACTCGAACGCCGTTGGAACAAAAAATTAGTAAAAAGTGCAACCTAAAATTAACTGGAATAATGACCTTGTCAGGAAGATTCACAAAAGAAATTTAAATAGCTTAAAGATTCCATTTTATTTCTTTTTTTACATTGTTTTCTTTCTTTTATACAAGATTCAAGGATTTAAGGATTACTTTTATAACTTTTTTTTAATGCAAAGGAGTCATTGTAGAATTAAGAAGGATACGTTATGTACATACAACGTGTCTTGAATTATTATTTACGGATTTATTTTCAATGAATCCAGCTGTTTTTATTTCATTTTTATTTCTTAATAAATTTCCTGGCAATTAGCATTTAAAATAAGACGCAAATGACATTATTGTAATTTTTTATAAAATATTGGAATGCTTATTTTATGTTAATTATTCTTGCAAATGCTTTGTGAATAATTTTCTGTTTCCTTTTGCCATTTAAGTGCATAATTCATTCATACAAAAATACTATATTCATTTATAGTTGGATTTACAAGGCAAGAGTTTTTTAAACTAAAATATATTTGATTTGTTAAACAAATAAACAAAAAATTTTAAAACTAAAATATATTTAAAAAAAAATTATGCAATTCAAATTCAAAATTCAAAATTAAAGTATTTTTTACAATATTCTCTGAGCACAATATGAAATGATAATAATTTAATAATAATAATATTAAAAAAACATTTGAAAATTTCCTTTTAGAAAATATTTAATTTAGTTTGATAGAGAAAGTTAATAAAAATATGTAATTAAGTATTCAAATGTCTTTTTTTTTTTAATTATTTTGAAACTTTAGATGTGAGCCTTTAATTACATCAAATTTGATTGTTTTTTTAAGGTGCCTTCAAAGCAATTAAGTTTCTTTTTTTTAATTTCGTGCTAAAATTGAGATACAAGTTGTGACATCAAATTTAGCAAACACTGTTTTACTTATCTACTTTTCAACACAAAAGAAAACTTTTTAAAATCTAATCGAAGAGTTTTAAACCAATTAAAAAAAAAAATTGTATTCAAATAATATTGCAAACCAACCATTTTCCAAAATATATTCAATAAGAGATCACATTTTTGATCCAGTCAACACTTTAAAATTAAAAAAAAGAAGCTACTAACAACAATAAAAGCAAAGAGTTTTCTTAAATATAAAAACCGCCCCCATGCAATAGAAATAATAATGTCGTGAGAGTAATTCTGAAAGTTTACCATAAATCAGTAAAATTGAAACAATAGCGTCAAGCAGGCGCGTTCGGCCGAAACCCTATAAAACAATTCCCCGAAGGGCTTCCAAAGCAGCAGTAGTAGTATTTTCCCCTAAACTAATAGAATTTACAAGAGGCAAGCAAGCAAGCAAGTAAGTAAGAAGTGGAAGACTCGAGCAATATAATACGGTGGTATACAGCGCCCTAGCCGCCACCCAGTTTCTCCACTTGCCTCCGATGTAATGTATTTTACAAACTACTCAAATTTACCAAGAGGCAAATATCTTTTATATAGAGATCCCCGGCAACTCGCGTTATTTACGATGTGATAAATTTTTCGCCACTGACAACGGTCTTATTCCGTCTTATTAAACAAATTGCTCGTCGAATTATACAGCTTTCAGTAGCATTCGATGAAAAAAAAAATTGAAATTAGGTTCTAGGTGAATGCAATAAAACAAATAGAAGTAACAGTAGTGCGGATAAAATAAGGATAATAAAGTATTCGCATTCATCAGGAGCGTTAAAACATCAAAGTTTTAGTGCAACCATAAAATATACTTCAGTTATTTATGTTTATGCAGCAATTTTTGCTCATTGTAACAGTAAATTTTATTGTGTGGTTTAAAACAATTTCCACAAATTGTATCAATTTTTTTACAGGGTGACAAATGAAAATGTTTCAGTTCTTTTATTTTGTTTATTTACCAAATAATAAAAATGTTTTTAGACTAAAAATGACCTAAGCAGTCTAAAAATAAAAAAGTAAAATTTGCGAAATTGCCATTTAGAGATCAAAAGTTTGGCTAAATTTTGGGTAAAAAGGAAGTGAAACAAAATTAAAAGTTTTGGCAGTCAATTCGAAAATGTCTTTTATAAATTAAAAAACGAAAGGGTGGAAGGTGGAAAAAGGGTGGCATTTTTTTAACAAATTGTTATTTTTTATGAGTTTGTACGTTTTATGGGGGTCACATGGAAAAACTAAAAATCAAATAAAATTTAGAGCGAGCGACATTAATTGCGTAAACATTTTACAGTTGGATGATTGATTTAAGTCTCATAAATCTAAAATTAGTCCATCGAGTCTTTCTTTCCCTGATGTTAAAGCAGTGCATTTATTTTTATGACAAATCATAAATTAACAATAATTTCATTTTACAATTTATTATTATTTATTATTGTTACAATTAAATTTAATTTTAAATAAAATTAATTTGATTATTTAAAATTATTAAAATTAAAGTAAAATGATTTTATTTTCGTTAAAAAAAATATTTTTTTGTTTGGGATATAGAAAAAGATAAATTAAACTGTTATATTTAACTACAATTTTCTAAATATTTGTTAAGAAACTTAACTTTTCCGTTAATGATTTATATCATTCGAAACGTTTTAAGTATTTTTATTGATTCCACTAATAAAACTAATTAAAATTGCTTGAATTTAACCAATTAAGGTAAATTAAGTATAATTTATGAGGCTTAACTAAACATAAAATAAAAATAAATGATAAATTTAATTTTCCATTTGCAATTTTAGCCAATTATACTAATTCCTTATTAGTTTATAAAGAGCGATAATAATTGTTAACATTTTAAATTATGCAAAATGAATGTTTAATGACAATACATACAACAATTAAAACTAAATTTAATATATCATTTTCTACACAAATTTCATTTTAAAAATCAATATTTTTAAACCAATTTTTTTCTAAAAAAAAAGTAAAAAGAAATAACAAAGCCAAAACTTTTGATCTGTTTGAGCCTTTTATTTTACAAAACAAAAAGAAAAGCACCTGTTTCCACGCACATTGCCACTTTTTCTTCCCCAATATAAAATAGCATTTCTTGTGCCCTTTACACAGCCACCTACATCAACCAATAAAGTGCAATTTTCAACCGAAAACCGACAATGGAGAACAACAAAAAAACACGCAAAAAGTATTAGCAGCGTGTTCAAGGTGTGTTACAAAACACAATATAAACTTGGTAGCCGCACGTTTGTGCACACAAAGAGATTAAAGGGATATAGATAAATTCGGAATACCTACGGAGCTTTGCACTAGGTATAGATTTAGGTGTGACGGTCGTGTCTCAAGTGCGTTTATATATCACACAAGTTTTCTCATAAGATTCGACCACTCGCTGCGGCGGTGGCGGCGGCGGCGAGCGTCGAACGCGCAAAGCGAAAGCTCGCCTGCCCCCTAAATCACTCCAAACAAGCGGGTGCTAAACTTGTTCGCTCGTTACTTCTATTAATATAATAATAATAATAATAATATTGCGATGCTTAGCGTAGGAACGAGGAAGGAACCCAAGAGGCACTTGAGCGCTTGCTTGCTTCTATAATAACGTAAATAAATTTCGTACAGTTTTGCAATATATTTCGTTGGCCGCCGATATTTCATCCCCGTTTCGTGCGACGTATATTGCACATTAATAATTTTTTGCTGCACATACATCCAACCAGTTGGTCCACGAACAAATGTATCGCAAATCGATGGATTACTACTTTTCATTCGGCAAATGATTTTATTTGGTTTTCGTTTGGTAATTTCTTTAAATCTAAGAGATGTTAACATTAATTGCAATTGCAATTTTCTTTGGAAACCACTTAAATTCATGGCAAAATGAATTGAGGTTTTTATTTAAAAATAATTGGATCTTATTGTTTTCAGGAAAATTGTTTTAGAAAAATTCATTATATCAACATTTTTATATCGTTTGTAATGATACACATTTGAAATTAAATAATTGAGGTAACGGGTTTCGTGAAAAATATAATAATAACTGCAGTTATTAAAATGAGACCTTTTAAAGTGATTATGTATTTAATTTTCATTATTTTACTACTGCGTTTACAAGCTATGATTTTTTTAAAATTGCAAAATTTTCAAATAAAATATTTTGTTATAAAAATTCATTGATTTCACCCATAAGGGCGACATATCAAATCAAAGGCCATCTTAACGACTATAAATGTAAAGTAAAAAAAAAGTATAAGAATCCATTAAAAAAGCATCGAACGAAGGTTGTATACAGGGTTCAACCTAAAATAATTTTACATTGTAGTCTTCATCGATATCTATAAGCCGGCGAAGAAAAACATAATTACATTAAATAGTTTATGCACAACTTCTCCAAAATTAAAACGGAATGCATTAAAAAAATATGACCCTTAAGAATAAATAATTTTCGAGAAAAATAATTTGCAAATTAATAATAAAAAAAATGTATTTCCTAAATTGTCACTAAATTTAAGATAAATTTTACTTTTTTAAAACTAAAAAGAATTTTAAACTATAGATTTTAATAAATTCAACTAAAAATGAAAGCAATAAAAAAAGAGAAATATTTGAAAAACTCACCACCAACGAAATAACGAATGCAAACACTCACCTAAAAAGAAAAGAGAAAATTATAAATAATTTTCATACGCAAATAGAAGCACACATGTTATCAATTAAACTACATAAATTAAGTGCATCACTAATAAAATAAAAAAAAAATAAAAATTGAGACCAATTAACGCCTCATTAACCATCAAGGCTTTCCATAATGAATTTTACTCGGAAAACCATCTGTTATATTCGCTCGTTGAATAA
Source organism: Holobus sp. GC000080 (assembly GCA_030556065.1). Lineage (NCBI taxonomy): Eukaryota > Metazoa > Arthropoda > Insecta > Coleoptera > Staphylinidae > Holobus > Holobus sp. GC000080. Next base: position 10,784 of record JASKGO010005289.1, read on the forward strand.
AAGTGTGCATAAAGACCGAGCTCTTAAAAAGACGGAGCATTTTTACTAGTTGGTTAATAGCAAAGCATTATGCAAATTACATCCACACAGCTTCAATAAACCTATTTGTTATATTGGAGTGCGCTCTTCTGGTAATTGAACATTAGCAAGAGCTTATAAATTCGTTGTACCACGCTTTTTTAATATTTATATCTGCTTTATTATACGCGCTGGCGTTGCAGGATTAAGAAAGGAAAGAAGAGGAAAAATATGCACGACGGTTTTACTCATATAATGTGCTAGCTCCTTACTACAGCCGTCTAAGGATAACGCGAAGTGTTTTATGTGGCTTAAGGTAGAATAGAATAGAAGATAATGTATATTGCGGTACAAAAGTTTTATTTTTTATTTTTTTTACTGCTGCTGCGCTTTACATACAAAAAGAAAGTATACGGGGTGCACTTTCCACAGCGGCAAAGTTAAAAGTTTTAAAGTTTCCACTTTCCACAATCGTTAAAATGGTATAGTGAAAGCTTTATTAAAGTTTCACGGCATTTTCCTAAAGGAAACAATTTACAGACCGATCGATAAGTGAAATATTTAAAGTAACAAATAAACGATTTAAGAATGAACCTGTATGTCTTACGTGGGCCCGTACTGACGGCAATTTATATCCTCCGGAAGCAGATGGAACATAAAATTTAAGCGATTCCGTGTAAAAGACGAAAGATGAATGTTCAAGATCATGTTGCACGATAAAACACCTAAAATTTTGCATCTTAATTGATGCAATATAACGTTTCTTTAATTATGCTATTTACTAAATTATTATTGCCTTCAGTAATAACTTTTGAAAATTTAGAAATTCAAATAATTATAATTTCATTTAATTTACTTAACTGTTAGGTGAAATCAATATAATAGTATCATTATCTATAATTTTATAAATATACTTATTTGGTATATCAAAAAATACAAAATTAAATTAAAAAAATCAAATCAATTGAAGCAAAAAACGAAGTTCAAGTAATTATGAATTAACATTTATCACACATTAGTAAACGCTAACTAATAATGTATGAGAGTAACGTATAGAGTAATGTTGGAAATGTTAAAGTGTGTGTGTGTGTGTGTGTGTGTGTGTGTGTGTGTGTGTTTGCGTGTGTGTGTGAAAGAGAGAGTACGGCATGGCAGTGCCAACATCCGCAGGATATTAATTCAATAAATTACCGCAGGTCCAAGTTATGCCGTTATATGCCAACCAGCCAGCCAGCCAGCCAGCACTGCACGAATAATATCGCTTGCTACTTATTACAACAGGACCATATCATTGAACCTATGCATACCACAAACTTAAATACATATCCGTCCGTCCATACATACACATTTCCTATACTACATAGTATTACATCCACATCCACATACTTCCACTACATTTACATACGAGCAACATAAAGACATTCAATCAGGGTATCCTACAGGGTGAATCATAACTCTTTATTTGATACATTAATCTTTTAAATGTTTTCTAATTTTATATTATAAATGGGTAGCATGCAGTTAAAGGAGGAGTATTTTTATTTGTTTTTTTGGCAATAAAAAGAGATATTTTTCGTAAATAATAGTTTATATTTTGGACAGTAAAAATGATTTTTAATAACTAATTATTAAGAATAGCAATTTTAATTAGTGATGGATGGTATTTTAATAATTAATTGCAGACATTAATATTGCAAATTCTATTACTTTTATTGTAATATCAATAAAACACTGTAACTTTTTACTGCTTGCAAAATGAAAAAATGTAATTTTTTTTCTGTGCAAAAACGAATTAAAATTAATCAGATAAAATTCACTTCCAGAAAACTGAATTGTTTCATTGTCATAATTTATTTTTTTAGAATTAAAAAAATGAATTGTATTAAAATAGAAAAATTTTGATATAAAAAAAAAATAAACAAAGAAAACAATTATTGTCAAAAAAATAATTCGTATAAAAATGCAAGGAATAGAAGGAAAAGCCATGAAAATTCTACTTATAAAATGAAAATATTCCTAAAAGTAACAATTTACAAAATGATTGTAATTATGAAAAAGCGAAACCTAAATGCCTATACTGAAATTTTACTAAAAGTCCCGATTTTCCCAACTAAAAACGGAACAGATGTAAATTCCCACACTATTAAAGTATTATTATTGTTAAAATATTATTATTGTTAAATTACTATTAATTTTAATATTATGTATTTTTATATACATTTAAATCCCAATAAACAAACAAACAAACAATTGCTAATCATTTACTGTCCACAGAGAAACAAATACTACAAAAAAATGATAAATTTTGAAATATTTAAATTCTGCTATCGAACATTGAATTAAAATTAGCTAAAATCAAAGCCAAAGATAATATATTTATTATGAAGAAAATAATATATAAAAATGAATAATAAAAAAACTGTTCGGAAAATTAAATATTGAAATTTAAATACTATATAAAAAAGGAAAGCATAAATAATTACATTTTTAAAAATAATTAAATGTATAATAAAATTTAAAAAAATATTTTACGCATTAATTTAAAACACAAAAAAAAAATAAGTATTATAGAATTTAGGTAAAAATATGAAAAAAATATTTGAACTTTTGATTGACCCTGTAGAGTAGAACTTGCTGAAGTCAAGAGAAGGAATCCAAAACCGAACTGGAAACACTTAAACGACATATTTTACCTTTTGATTCAATTACTCCCCAAAGCACAATAATAGATTTCCGGCTAACGAATTAATTGCCTACAGATAAACACTACACTATTGTTTCGCAAAATGATTTATGCATACTATACTCGACTGAATCCCAACTTGAATATTAATATTAATTAAGATTAGAGCTCTCGATTGCTCGACATTCCATCTTGCACACATTTGCCACCACACCACACCGCATTCTGCTTCAATTAGTTTATACATTTAGTTGGAAACCATCAGCATATTAATTAATTACAAGCAAAGTCAAACAAAGCAAATCATTATAAAGGAAATTGAAAAATAAAAAAGCATTAAAATTAAACCGTAACAACACATTGGAAAAACAATAATACTAAGAATATATTGCATTATTTGCAGTTGAAGCGGCAGCGGCAATAAACAATGGAATTGCACACGCAATAAATATAGAACAAACACAGCGAGCGAATGATAACAATAAATTCCTCTTGCGTTTAACTTAATCACACATCATTCGTTTCCGAGCCATATAATAGCAACAAAGTGCTTTTTTACAAGCACTAATTCTCTCTCTTTTCGGGCGGCACCGATTGCACAGATACAGATGCAGAACAAGCATTAAAGTGGCTACTGGGCTGCACATGCATTTGTCCGACAGCAATTGATCGATCAAACAATTTACCATTGTCAATTTATATATTAATATCTCTTTCTATCCTCTTGTATTTTGTATTGTACTTGAGATAAATGCCAAGGAGTGTTATATGGTCGTTTATGTACTCGTCTAACTCGTGTATGTGCATTGATCGAGCTGTAGTCGTTAAATGGAAAAGACTGTCTGCACAGGCCGTGGAGTGATTTTGATCACGTTACAGCGACAATGACACCGTCGAGTCCTTCGTAATTGACGCTATTAATTCATAAAATGTATGTGTTCAATCGACTCGTTCATTCATCTATGCTGGTCCTTAATTGGAAACATAATATTAAGTCATTAATTCACATCAACACTGAATTCATAATAAGTGTAATACAAGCAATCAAGTGATGAAATACATTTAAAAAAAAAACCTTTGTTTTTTGATGTTATTAATACTTCTTTAAAAACTTTAATTCTCGTTAACATTATAGAGAAAATTCGGAAAAAATCAATAGATATTTTCTAATAATAAATAAAATTGTTAAAGAAATAAAATAAAACTATTTTTGGAATTATTTTATTGAAACATTTTATTATCAAAATATGATGGACGTACTATAAAAAAGGATATGCAATGTAAAAGAGAAGTATTTTTTAAATAAAAATAAAATTACAGAAAACCATTTTTTACTTTTAAATGACCAGAGAGAAAAAGCCAAAATAAAACCAACAGAATAAGTAAAGCAATTAAAAATCAAATCTTTTTAAAATGAATGATAAGAAACTCTAATATTAAGCATTTTAGCAATAGAACAAAAGGCATTTAGACATGTAATGTATCACAGAAATGTTGTAAATATTCACATTACAAAAATAAAATTAAATTTAAAAAAAAAACGCATTATTTAATTAACAGTAAAAGAAGACAAAGCACAAAACAAATTGGATAATCTTAAGAATGATAAAGTAAGTCTCTTTAAAATTTAATCACTACAAGAAAATATCATAATAGGTAACAGTAGCATTAAAAAATTAAGCATTAGGGTGACTTTAAAAAATAATTTTGACTCAGAATTGTTTAAGAAAGAAACGTTTAAAGTTAAAAAAGAAAAATATAATTGGAGAAAATTTTCATTCAAATAAACAAAGTGAAAGTAAAAAAATAACACTATAATTAGATGAAAAACAAGCCTTTTTAAATATTAATTATCAAAAAAAAAAGGTCGAAGAAGATACTTAAGTTATTAAGCATTAGAAAGAAAATTTTTAAATATTGAAAATAAAAATAAAAATATAATTAAAAAAAAAAGAATATAATTTAAACAAGCAAAAAGAGAGACAAAAAGAAAACTAATTAGATAAGAAAATTAATCAAAAAAACCCTATAAAAATTAATTACCAGAGGAAAAAAACTCCCTTAAAAGTCTATAAAACATTACAAAATGCAACAGAAAAACTTTAAAGTACTACACATAAAAGCGGAAATTAAATGAAAACGGAAGGAAAAGTCCACAAATTCCGAGATAACTTCCACCTATGCTTTGTGCATACGAGTATTTATATCGTAAACCCTAAAACTTATTCAAGTAATATCTCATATACCTGTGCATTAAAAGCACTAAAGGTCCTAATATGCAATTCAGTTGTGTCATAATGATTATTAAATACACAAGGCGAAATTCGTGTTACTCCAGATATGCATATAGTTTTGAGAGCGTTCTATTTGTAAAACTTGTATTACTTTGTAGAATTATTCGACTGCAGTTGCAATGTGCATACGTATTATTACTCGTACATTCAGAATGTACACTGCATATTGTATTGCAGAGGAAATTCCCGGAAGTACTTTCTGCGCTTAATTCAAAATTTCATATTTTTCTCATTTTCAAATAAAACAAGGCAGAATATAAATTTCCGTTGTTATTATTTGGTAATTTAAAAATCATAAATATGCTTTTGTCTTTTCTTTGTAAAATATTATAAAGTTAATTACATTTAAAAAAATAACTGTTAAAAATGAAATAAAAGAAAATAGAACTTAAAAAGTGAATTAACTAAGACAAAGTTAATTTGTACATTAAAAAAGTTTTTGAAATTAGCTCAATTATATTATTTACAGAGTTTTGCAGTTTTATTAGAACAATTGTTCAAAAAATCAGAAAATAATACGAAAATTACGCTTGAAACCCAATTTGCCATACTATTTACGGCAAGTTGAATTGTGGACTACTTAAACTAAGCATTTCCTTGTACTGTATTTCACACTTTTTGCAAACCCATAAAACAAAATGTATTTTCTAAAAATCGTCACATTTTAGTATTTTACTTAAAGTAAAATCGTCACTTTTTCTTTTGAAAATATTTTACTAAAAAAAAACATTCACCATTCAAAGTGCAAACAACAAATGAACAATTAATTATTTAAAAAACCACAACAAACGATTATACCAGCAATAACACAGAGGAAATGTTTAATTAAAAGTATCATTCCATAAAGCAAACGGTCTCTCGTTTTAATTATAATAATAATTATTATAGAGGGAAATTAAAACACCGCACAAAGTAAGCGAATTCCCGTTGGTGGAGGCATGCACACATTCAACTTTTATTACAATCATTATTGCTTTTAATCATTGTAATGGGGCATTGTTTAAAAACGGACGAGCAGCAGCAGCAGCTAAAGAGAGCCCTTTTGAGTATAGAACAAAGCCAGAGAGGGCAAAGCCAACAAAGACAGAAGCGCAGAAGAAGAACTGAAAATTCGAAGTATATGAAGTTTATAACGTATAAGTTGGCGGTGCAGGCAATTTCGGAACTCGATTTGCATTAATAATCTGGCGCACAAAAGGATACGCGATAAAGGAGAGAGAGAAATCCACCTAATAAATATTGAAATTACTTGAATAAATTTGTAGTTGCGGCAGCGGAATCAATGGCGCGGAATAAACACCAACACTTTCCTGGCTCCTTATACAGTCAACCATCCAGCAAACGTATTGCCATTGCCATTGCCGCTTCTGCTGCTCGCATGTGTGTCGGTTGGAGCAGTTTCCGGTTCGCAAAGATTTACCACTTATCCCTTAATACCGCGCGCGTCGATTCGTTCTGCACGGTTTAATAGTTACAGCACCCTCCTCTCCATACAGACAGACAACTTTAAACTTAACTTGTAGCGCCCATAAATAAACAATCAGAATAAAGTAAGGGAGTTTTTTAAGGCTGGACCGCTAAAGATACATGAAGTCTCAAAAGTGTACACGTTTAGATATTAGAGGACGTGAGGAACATACTCGAGTGGCACACGGACACGATCCACCCTCGCAAATAAAAGTTCAGGTAGAGTGCTGGGCTGCATGAAATATGCAAAAGCGGTGTAAGGTGCAAGGCAACCCCCAGAAAACGGCGCCCCCGCATACGCTTTTCGGACTTGAAATATGTGCTGTTCCGCGTACTGTCTTTTATGGGGCTCCCGTTTGGCCGGAGAAGGTGCTTCGAAATGTCCGGATCTGTTGCCGGATGCCGATTAAAAATTTACCAGAGGATGCCAAGGTGGCTTAATTTACAAATATACCTGTCCGAATTGGAATTAAAGCGCTTGATTAAAATAAAATATTTATTTCTCGATGGTTAAAGGCATTTGTGAACTTCGTTTCCATTTAATAGTTGCTTAACTATTGCAGTGTTAATATTAATTTGAATTTTCTATTGTTAAATGATTTAACAATTAATTGCAAGTGTTAATTATTAAAATTCTTCTCTTTACGTTATAAAAAGTTTTTAATTAATTATACTTTAATTCTATTCACCGAACGTGTTCAATTAAATTTAATTGATTAATAAGTTTATTTAAAAAAATGTCATTTGGGTTTATGACAAATCTGTATGATTAGCAATTACGCGCGAAGCAGATTAAAATATAAACAATCGATTTTAAAATTTTCATAGGCAGAATTTAGCGTCCAATAAAATTTAAATTCCATTTCTATTTTTAATTATAAATAAATTAATTGAACAAAATTTACTTTAAAAAAATAGAAATTAAAATTTGTCATAAATAAAACAAGTCTACAAGAAATAATGAGTACATTAACTTGATTTATTTATTTTGGCATTAAACCAACAAAAGGCAAACAAAACATATATTTCAAAAGTAAATAAAACATTACTTTATTTTCCATTATATCCGCAAATTTTAGTAACGAAAATAAATATCAGTTGTCAAAACTGTCTAAACAAGCCATTAAGTAAACATACAAATAAATTAAAATTTTATATAATATTTTATTTCAAAAACGGTAAATTCTTAAAATTGCGTAGAAAATAATAAAAAATTGTAATTTAAAAATATTGTAGGAAGTAACGGCATTTGTCATATTTAGAAATCAAATATAGCGTTTTCTAAGAAGAAGAACAAAGAGTATGTCCCAAGAATTTGACTCATCCATAGTTTACCGACAACATGCAAAAATGATATGATATTGGAAGTGGAGTACATATACAGGGTTATTTTCTTCTGTGTTAAGAAATGTATTTTGGGAAAACGATAATAAATAGAAACTCAATTCTTTTGACAATCATATTATCCAGTAAAACTTTTTAACATCCCAATTTTCAGGTTGCAGTTTTTTTTTAAGGGAAATTTTATAGGAAATGTCTTTAATAAACTTCATTACTTTTTAACATATCTCCACTTCCGATCACTAAGAAAATATAAACTGATGCTTGGCGAATTTTTTTTTTTTCAAAATAATTGTTAATGATATGATAATTAAAGATAACTATATATAGTAAATCATAGAAATAATTAAACATTTCTACAAAATGTCATTTATTTTTAAGTATGTATCAAAATTAAAAATAAAAAAGTTGGTAATTACAATTAAATAAGAAATTTGATGAACACTTTCGATGGTTTCTGAAATGATTCATAAATGAAACTAATTTAGAATGAGGTATTTGACAACATTATAAATTGTATGTAGATAATAAATAAATTTAAGGGGTGAAACACCTTAAATATCCGAAATATCCTTTAAAAAAATCACATCAACTCCAAATATAATACCTAAATTTCTAAGCAAAAAATGTTTACACAAAAAAAAAACTGAAATTATTACAAAAATTAACCCAAAAACCACAAAACAACCTCTCGCAAATAAATTATGTAAGTCATGATTTAGCAGAAAAATCAGAACGAAAGCGTAAACACGAATAAACATTGAGCAAACAAACTGCAGACCTGCAACACCCTTGAGCAAACACAGTACGCACACACATAAGTACACACAGAAAGGCGAAAAGGAAAACTGCAAACGCAGAAAAATCTTAAGCAAATAAACCGCCGATGCATCAACATATGTATAGGTTGCTGTGGGAGTGCAAAGCTGCGAGCGAAAAGTCGAGCATGAAGGATTGCAGCAATGCACTTGACGTTTCCTTCAAAACATTCGCAATATGCATTTCGCTCAGGCAATGTATGCGCGTTTTATCACAAAACTAAACCAAACGTACACTACTAATTCAAACCAGTGAAAAAAATAATAGAAAAAAAAAAAACAAGAAAAAGCAAAACAAAATTCAAAGAGAAGGAGAGAAAAAAATGCAAGAATAAGAAAGCGCGCACATAACTCAGTAGTCGATCTAGCGGAAAAGATTAATCGCGTAATAAAACAAATCCAAAAAAGCGACGCTATGTTTCCGCACTTAGCAACCCCCATCTCTAAGTGTCTTGTAAATTTCATTCAATTAGTGTTAGTAGCGGTTGATTTTTACATAGTACCCTAATAATTCATCGACCTTAATCCGAATAAATTCCCTTGCTTTTACACCCTTAAACTCGCACCCGAAAGCACCCCGTGCACTCTTTTCCATTTTTCACTGCGCTTCAATAGTGTATTTAACAAAACACACAAAGCAATATATTTTCTAAACAAAAAACAAGTAAAAAAACAAACAAAAAATGCTTTCAATTGCGTCATTAATTTAGAAACCAATTAGAATTACATTGAGGAAATTAATCGAACATGTAATTAAGTCAGCCATCCCAAAAGGGGCAAAAAATCGAGGCAAACGAAAAGGAAAACGACGGAAAAAGCGAAAGCGGTAATCAAAAATAGATTTTCGGGGTTGTGCGAGAACAGATGCGTTTTGCCTTGCAATAATAGTTTTCTTTAAGCACACGCGAGCTCCTGCAGTTTTTTCCCTCAAGTTTCTGCAACTGCCGCTTCGATTACATTTCCGCACACCGTAACAAGATGATTATTATACTCTTATTGTTATCGTTTCGCTACAAGGAAAGCAAGTTTTACTGCAAAGAGGGTGTTGTTGCGAATTTTATAAGCTGTCTGATGGCGTGCACAAGTGTACTCGTACCACTCTCTGTATGTGTCTACCTTTTTGGGGGGCGAGCGGGTGAGACACCTGATCCCGACAAATGCGTGTGCATTTTGAAGCGGGCGCAAATTCCCGTTTGCACGCGCGGATTAATAGGAATTCCCATTGGGGATTTGGTGTCCCAGCAGCTGAAAGCTCATTAATATGAAATTTCGTAGGGTGGCTCCCCGTCGATGAGATAACGCTTAGAGTATCTAAGCAACGCTTTGTTTTCTCTATTGTTACTTTTTGTATCTTTAAAAAAGGCTTAAAGTTTCCGCTTTTATTTTTTTGTTCCTTTTTTTTCATTACAATTATTATTAATGGTTAATGACATCGATCAGCAAAAATTAACTTGTGGTTTGCCACAAGAACCTCTCTTTGTTTTATTTTGGCATTGTTATTGAATTTTGGTGCATTTCAAAAATATTTAGAAATAAACAAAATTTTAGCTCTTAGAATTGTTCGACAAATTAAAAGCACTGAAGTATGAAATGGCTAGGTGTTACAAATTAAAGAATATTATAATTAAGTAACGCATTATGCTTTTATTATGTTTTTCAAAAATGGGTTTAAATTTTGTATTTTCCTTTTTACTTTTAATGAATTAGTAACAACGACCGTTAAAAAGAAATTTAATCTATCAATTTTACACAACATTTTTGTCCATAAATTTCGATTTTGGAATTTAGTTTATTTGCAATTTAAAAATATAAATGAACGAATGCACCCTATTACTCACTGAATTAGAAAAATTTAAGTTTAAAAAGAAAATAAGAAGGAAGACATTTTTTATTAAATGGGTAACAAAATAATTCATAAGTCTCATTAAGGCTGAAATATCCGACTTTTTGGTGTATAAAATAAATACAGGACAGCAAGGCATCACGACTATCAAAATGAAATTATGTAAAAACATATTAATACAAGAAAAATGACATGAAAGACGTATCCAGTGTCCAGTACCATTAAATGTATAAAATTATTAATTACAAGAAAAAAACATAATATAAAATTGCAGAAATATCAATTAATCAAACGACAGCTTACTTTAATTCACTGCCATATATCAAAGAGCTCAACTTCAGGTAAAGCGTATTTTATGCATGCAGGTTAGAGCATTAAAAACTTTAAAAACAAATTTTACGCTGCGATAAACTAGAAATATGGTTCCATTAAATGCACATACACAGAAAAATACAAAGGACATTCCGACTGCAATAAAGCTTTGCTGCAGCTTTACGATTCCTCATTCTTCCCGGCGCAGCAGCCAGACAGAACAGACAGACAGTCACAGAGTGATTATAATAGGGTTTAGGATTTAGGAGGCACACACGAGAGATATCTTTTGGCTTATGATGGATGCACGCAGGGGTCATTCGTGGCCATCTTCAGAATACGTGCATCCACTAAATACGACCTCAAGTTTACCTTTGTTTATGAAATCCGCAGGAGTCAAGTCATGTTTAGAACAAATATTTATTAACGTTTAGAAAAATGGCAAACTAATTAATTCCAGTGAAATAATTTCTTCATACTTTTGTGGAAACAAAGGTAAAAATATGGGTGATTAACTGATTCATGCAAAAAAGAGGGAATCTCGCTAGCTGCTGTGAGTCAGCAATAAGCCATACGATCGTTATTTGCGTAAAGAGGACACGCGAAAAGTTCACTGCGGATTTTCCGCTCTTTTTCGTTCTTTCGTGTTCCTGCTTGTAAATGCCACCAACTAAATGCAAAACGCTTCAGAAATGGTTGCGTGCACTTACGTTACATCCTAATATACGGAATGTTAAATTGAAAGGGTGAAAAGTTTGGTGCCGCGCCGAATAAGGGACTAGTCAAGTGTATACACAACACACAACATTTTATCGCCTATTATTGTTTGTACTTAAGTGCTCTCGATTTGCTTAGAATAATAACTACTTTACGTATAGCTCTAAGTACTTACAGTTAATTGCAGATAACAATTATAATGCAAAGGCTTACCTGGAACAAAAAAATTAAATTGTTAGTCGGTATTCTTTGCTCATATTATGCATGTTGGACAAAACAATTTACACTGTAATTTTCATCAATTTCATGACGCAATTGCTTGTGATTATTCATAATTTTGTCGCGACTAATAAACTGTCAATTCTTTTGTTATAAACAAAAAGCTTGGAAGCTAAGAAAATTATATTTGTTTGCATAAAAAAATCCACCAAGAATCAATTATTTTTTGCAATTTCATAAAAGTTTATGGATGAAATTGTAATAAAAATATATAGATTTGAAAAAAATTGTTCCTTATTGAATTTTTAATAATAACTTTTTATTAAGATAGACAAATTAGAATTACGAAAAAAAATCTATTAACATTTAAAATTTCAATAATAACAACAATTTAGTATAATTAAAAAATAAAAAATAAATAAAAAGTAATTATCAACCTATTATGATCAACGTTTGTCTTCTTAACAACGTTTATATTCCGATAATTAGACTTGGGAGGCAATTTGGCAAACTGTAGGAAACTTTTGGCGGCGATAACCGGCGAATAATTAGGCAGTTCCGGTGACTTGACGCTCGAGTCCCACTGCACGGCGACCGAGTCGTAAGCGGGCGACTCGGTACTCTTCCGCTCCAGGACCACTTCGAACTTCTCCAGTTCTTTCAATTGCTGTGTCAACTTTTTAATCGTATCATCTATATCCCGCGAGAACTGAGCACTGTGCTCCTGGACCACGACGACCGCATCGACGACCTCGCCACTTTCGACTTTCCTATTAAGCAGCGACGTCCTTTTGGGCACATCCGGCTTGAACCGTTTCGCACCGTTATCCTGCTTCACTTGCTGCTGCTTATCCTTATGAATCTGACTATTGAAGAAGTCAATGCGCTCCTTCAATTTACCACAGCCCGTTTTCTCGCACATAATACCCGATTTATCGCCGCCGCAGCGAGTGACAAGCGACGAGCGCACTTCTTGCAAGCACGACCCGAGGACAACTACTGGAACGCACTTAAGTCGGAGTGCCGCATTCTAAGTCGTTCTTATCATTGCCCGTAACTACTCGACGCACGATAAAAGCACGACGTTTGAGATAAACGACACACATACACGCAGGACAGACAATCTAGGTCTACATTCTTCTTGTTTGATTTGTATAATAATGCGGGCCCTACTTTTTCCACTTCTTTTCAGTAGTTTAGTTTGAATGATCGCTGTTGCTGCTGTTGGAACCACCGACCGCGAAGACACTTAACGAACGACTGGAAACGCATACACACATTCATAAACCTTATGACTCACTTAATCGATCACATACTCATTGTACGCTGCACTTGCTTGCTAATTACACGTACATTGCGCATTTCCATTTACACTCACCAACACAGGGAAAAAGCGCGCACCGTAAATATTTTCATTTCGCAATCAATGAAGCCGTTAATATATCGCGAAGGACCAAAGAGCACTGGTTGGCTGGTCGTTGGCGCTGGCGGCCGCGTCTCGGGTGTCGAGGAAACTGACGTAACAACCATCCTGCTGGAAACTTGTTATTTGTATTTCACATTATAGGCGACCGTATCGAGTCGGATCAACCGACTGGTGGCCGTTTTGTTTTTCGAAAACGAGTTCTAACGCAATGCAAATGCCAATGGACTCGCAATGGTAATACGTGCGCAAAGAGTCCACTTCCGATTGCTCAAATTGCCTCTACAATTATGACCGTTTAACCGATCCTATACACACAATGAAGGCATTCACACGAACGATACAAGTTTGCTGGTGTTTAATTGGCCAACAAAAGGCCTAAAGCTGCAATGGTATTCATGGACCGATGGACACCTGAGTCGCACACACCTGCGATTTTTTATTATTAGCATATACTTTTTTTTTCTTGCTTGCAACATCGATATTTTGCAATGCAAGAAATGAGGTATAAACAAGAGCAACGAAAAAACTGGTTCCCATTTTTTATTGGTCAATAAATTTTTAGACAGTTTATTTTTTACTTCTTAACCAAAGCAAAAAGTTTATTTATTAATTTATCACATAACAAAAATTATAATTTGTTGAAAAAATTAATTAACAAATGTTTTGATACATAAATAAGCAATTAATCAGTACACTACAAAAAACTGCATTATATGAGATTTGAATGCATATAATTATAGATTATATGAATGGCAAAGTTTATCGACTATATACACGCCCATCAATCATCAAAGCATGTACGAAACAATAAATTGCTTATAATTACTGAGAGATCAACAGGGATTTTCTCCAAGCGGGGAATTCTTTTGGGGGATTTACATTGCCACGAAAATTCACGCCAATAAATTGCTAGCAAGTATAAAAGACAAATGAATCGCCAACAAAAGCATCAGTTTCGATTTGAACAAACTACTACTTCAATTAAAGAAGTCCTGCTTTTACCAAAGAATATTCTACCAAAGAAACAAAATTCAAAATGGTGAAAATCCTAATTTTCCTCGCTGGCTTGGTGTTGGTGTCCGCTTATCCATCTGAAAGAGATTTTCCAGTGGAAATTTTGGAAGACCAACAAGGACAACAATACTACTTGCCACCCATTGAAAATCAACCCTTGGTTAGAAACAGAAGGTAACTAATTCTAAGAAACATCGTTAGAATATTTTGACACAATATTGGAAAATTACAGGCAATTAAGTGGCGGAGTCGGAAGTTCCGGAGTTGACCTTTCGTACACCGGTAATCTAGCAAACACTCCTTCGCATAAAGTTGATGGAACAGTGTTTGGACAAAGGTCCCATGATGGGCTTTTATCCGGTGGTGGAAGAGTTGATTATACGCATAAACCATCTCGTAAGTTTAATTCGAGGAATATATTTCAAATTAATTAACAGTTTTCAAAAAAAAAAACAGAAAGCTCAGCAGGTCTTCAAGCACAAACATACAGAGGTTTGGGAACAACCCTTTCAGCACAGGGACAATACAACCTTTACCAATCGCGGGACGGAAGAAGTAGTTTGGACGCAGGAGGACAATATAGCAGACTTTGGAAGTCCTGGAGGAACTGGTAAACCCGAATACGGAGCATTTTTAATCTATAAACACCGTTTCTAATTCACAAAAACAAAAAATCATATTTTGAAACTTTTAGATTTTTGTACTGTACTTTTTGAATTTCTTAACACTTTTATGAATAAAAAATAATAATTATAAAAATCCATTGTATTTTTTAATTGTCATTTCAAAAATTTTAATGTTTTTTTTTAATTTAAAGCTACAATACATCATAATCAAGAAATAAATCCACTATTTTCAACTTTCTCCATTGAAAGCCTAAGCTAAATCACTTAAAACAAAAGAAGCAACGAGGCACCCCTCGCAATAAATCGCATTCCGAGACATTTTTTCCAAGGCTGCATTTCCACCAACGCACTGCGATATTTAATCTGTGCGTCTGCATGTAATTGACGACTCTTCCACCCCTATTTCCCCTGTTCGCGAATACGCACACACATAAGCACAGGGGTGTATAAAACAAAAAGACTACATCTTTTTCTTTTTCTCCTCTTGACACTTCTTACAAACGTACCACCACTGAGAAAAAAGATTTATGCGCGAAATTTTTTCCTCGAAGCAACCCCGCAACTCTACGTCGAACGTCATTTGAGGCTTTTCCTCTGCTTTTTTCTTATGTATTATACAAACATATATTGTGGCATCCCTCAGCGCATCGAAGAGAGTAGATTACACTGTACCTCAGTCGCTGTAATGATGTAACAGAGTAACCTAAGCATGAGAAATAAAAACATAAGCCCCGGCGGGTGCTTTTGATCGAACGCATTTTGCCGCCCCGATTAATCTCCTTTAATAGCCGGCCATTAATTGGACACGGAGAGGTGGAAGTTGCCGCTCTCAGTTCTACCGTGCCACACCGCCACCATCGCCGCCGCGCGTAGGCAGTGGTTACGTATTGCGTGACCGAGGAACCAGTGACATGTTTATTTAAAGGCGACGGCGGTCACGTCTCACGAATCAATTTGTTTCGTCGGAAAGTCCACCCCTTACGTGCTCGACCGATTCTTCTAGTTCTTCCTTAACTACATATGTACAATTTCTAACAACTGAAACTATTATTGCAAATGTTTTGGTGTTTCGATGCGGTTTGCGCTCTTCTTACTATCGGAATCATTTCCTGTACGAATTTCCGTCACGTGTCGATATCTACAGGATGATCCAGTCCATTATCCATACCAATCTAACCATTATTATCCCTATGACCCAACCCAAATTATGGTTTACATTTCTTTAAAATTCTTTGATTAACAAAGTTAAATAAAGTTAACGAGTTTTAATCATTCCAACTTAAAAAAATCTAATATTTTAGTAGTAGTCTCTGCTTAAAACAAATTTTAATAGTTTGTCATATTTAGTTAAAAAGGAGCAAAAAACATGAACTAAAATCACACGCGTTAAGGAAAAAAATGTTAAAGATCCAATAAATCAAAACAGTTGCGGATATGGGGGACTGAAAAACCAAGAAACTGTCTTGTGACCACCGCAATGGGATTTCACTCTTCTTAAATCAGGATAAAGTAGGGAAAAACTGAGACGCGATGCGAAAATTATGTTCTTGTAAATTAGAACTGTAAAAATATGAAATTTATAAGAAAATGTTAAATTATGTATTCATTTTTACAAGTTTTAATAACATTTATTGTGAAATAATTTGGGAAAAAAATTAGGGTTTTTAGTTCTAAATTTGTTTAACTGTTTTTTACACTAGATAATAATTCATCTTATTATTTAATTAATTGAAATTAATTTTTCGTTTAAGCAACAAAAAATTGTTACCGGAATTCTTGATCGTCCTGTATAGGTTTCAATGAATAAGAGAAGAAAAGTCGAATGGCAAAAAATTACTTTTTCTATATTACGTGTAAAGGGGGCGGCTGAGAGTTTTCATCCCCTGCACTTTGAGTGCATCTGTCGACGCGACTGTATATACATAGGATAAGAAATCGAAAAGAGGCAGAAGGCGAAATCAATAAGGAATACCTGATGGCTGATGTACTTTCCGACAGATACTTATCTAAAGAGGGAAACTTAACGGAAGGAAGGAGATTTGTTCTCCGGGGATGTGTTTACAATGATGCAACAGCTTGTTTTTAAAGCGTACAAATGGCCGTGAACAATAAATATTTCCATTCGATATTTTTTGTTATTTATTTTTCACGAACAACTGTGAACTATTCTAGTTTCTCTTTATTCGCTGCTTTTCTTTACGAGGGAAAAATATAAACTAAGATCCAAATTTTGTAAAACTGTTAGTTATAATTTATTATCGTCATTTTCTAATATATGCTTTAAATAAAATCTTTTTTTTTTTTCTTTCTTAAATTAAATTTAAATTTTATTGACAGCTGTTAAGTAAATATCAAATGTAAATTAATTGAAATTTTCTACTTAGGATTAAATGATAACATAACTTGACATC
>JASKGO010005290.1:0-39282 GCA_030556065.1 Holobus sp. GC000080
TCGCATAAAAGTATTTTCAACATCGCTACCAATATGTCGGTTCTAAAATTTAGGAATCAATTAAATTTTCAACTAAGATAATGTAAATGTCAGTATAGTTAAGTTCTACTTTTTATTTCGAAACATTTTGGAATTATTGATCTATTATTCGAATATCAGTAAAACCAAGATTTTTTAACTAAAAGTTCTTTTTTTTTCTTTTTAACTTATTTATTTGTGAAGTTTTCATTAATTATGGTAAATCTAGATGTTCTAACCGATTTTTTATTTATTTCGAATATATTTTTAGGTGATGAAATCAATTATGATATCAGTTTATTTTTGTCACCAATAGTTTTCATATAATTACGCAAGAAGAGAGATTATCGATGTTGTTATTTTAGATTTTTTGCTGATTTGATATAACTTTATGTAAAAATTAATCGGTTTGTTAAATTCCTCGCCTAAATATGGTCCAGAAATCTTCAATAACGGATGCTGTAACAAGACTTAGTCACTATTACTACCGAACTAAACATCAAGAGGTTTGTGGAAAAGTTGATTTTGGTATTTGAATCTAAATGTTATATCAAGCACGGTTACATAATTAATAAAATAAAGTTCCCATCCAAAATTTCATTAGATTTACAAATACTGCGATTACACTTTTGTGCGAAATAATTTTTCGATATTGTGCAATTAAAGCTTTATTGCCATTCCAAGTCATACTGTTTTGACATTTTTTTTTTCATTAATGACCTGCATTGTTCATTTAAAATTTAAATAAACTAATAGTTGACGACTATTTTTAAGTTATTGCATTTGCATTTAAAATAGTGGAGCAAATTACGAATATATTGCAATTAGTGCAATTATGACCCGTGTAAAATACATCGTTATTTAAACTTTAATTACTTACCGTTTTCCAATGAAAAAGTTATAGCTCTGGGTGCCTTTAATTTTTGTGGGCTTCCATTTACGAATGAAGATAATAATGCGACTGAATTTATGGTTAGCGTAGAACAAAAGGTACTTTAACGTAATAAAATTGTCCTCTAGTTGTTGTGTATTTTTATTTATTTTCAAAGCGAACAATAGATTTAATTTTCTTTAATTGGATTGGGAACTGTTTTTGAAATTACTCGGAAAATTTGCTTCAGAATTATTATTCGGCAAAATAAACAATATTATTTTTACTATTGTATATTGGTTATTTCTGCGATAAGTCACACTGCACCCATAAACAATTTATTGCGAAAAATATTTTTATAAAAATTTCAGTAGAAATAGGTGTTTTTTTCCACTTTAAAATACAATTCTTAAATATTCATATTTTGAGGTTTGCTTAGTCATGTTTAAGGGATTCTAAATCAATAATATTAAGAAATATAAATAAAAATAGTTTCAAGATTATATGAATATTCAATATACTTAATTTATATGCTGTTATTATGTAAAAGCTCACCATAACTTTTGTATTACAACTAAAAGCTCTCAAATTACGCGAAATGGACAAAAAAGAAGCTTTTCATCAGATCTCAAGAACTGCTAAACGAATCAAAACAAAGTAAACACATTTAGAAATATAATAAAATATACTTTATTTTTTATATACATAATTTATTTTTAGATGATAAATAATTGGTTAAAACAGTTGCATAAATAGCCTTAAAATTGATTGTTTTCGATAAATTGATAATTTCGCAAAAAAATATTTTCAAATAGTTCCAAAGGTAAAAAAGGTCATAAATTAATAATTAAATTTATTTAAAGCTAAGTAACCCGTATTTTTAGGAAAAAATTTATCATTCTGTTGTTAATATTAAAAACGGCTTATTTGAAAAACCAATGCCACATTTTAATTTTCACAAAAATCATTTATAAAAAAAAGTCAATAAAATTTCCTTTTTGTTAATTAAGAAGCATTAGTCTTTTGTTTTTATGAGCGGTGAAAAAAAGAGCAAAAACCGTGGGCTTGAAAATGAAAATGAGATTTAAAAAAATGGGAACAGGTGAAAAATAATGCGACCTTTATTTATTTAATTTAGCGAATTTTTTACCACGCAGTAAGTACATTTAGCGGCTGTGCTTCGCGCTGCGTTTATTTAAATTAATTATTGCTTTGTTCCACCGGCGGCTCTGGGGGTTGCGGACGGTGTGGGACCCTATCAGCTGACTGTTTGCATGCATACAAAGGTATGCAGACATCGATACCAAGAGATAGTTAGTTTTAAGACCTGTTACATTAATGTGTACGTACGCCGACAAATATTGTATCAGCAACCCGATACATTCGTTGCACGTTCGCCCGTTTTTCGCACCCCGTTAACTGGCCGGGTGCTTGCTGCGGAAGCGGGAAGAAAAGTAAGCCGATACAAAATCGTCGTCAATCACTCTTCCGAGGCAGGTGAATCAATTTAGCGAAATATTTATAGTCTCTGAGATGGTGTGCTTTTGCATAGACAAACAACCGATAAAAGCGAAAATTTCAGTCAGCCTTTAATGGATAAGATTTTACTATGTTTAAACTTTTCATGAAATTATTATTTTTTTTTTGAAAATTCAATTTAAAATTGTTTGTTAAGTGGTTAACAAAAATTATCAAACTTGTTTTCCATGGATCATTACATTTTAAAAGAAGTAAATCACTTTTAAGAAATTGTATTCTTCCGAGAAGCGCTTTTTAGTTCTGCCCAACACAAATTTAATTACAAGTATGCGGTTTAAGTTATTGCCAACGATTTTACGCATAATTTATAAGCAAACTTCGTTTAAAATATTATTTTTACTTGATTTTCATACTTCTTTTTTCTACTGTTTCTATTCATTTTTTATATATATAAAAAGCAGCTTTGACCATTAAAAATTCTAAAAGAACCCATGGAAGACCGTTATTATCATAATTTTATTTTATCTAGATTTTCCAAATAATCGTCCGGAGCACCAGTTCAAAAAGCAATCTATTCGGAAATTATAATGGTAACTTTTTAAAGTGATTGAAGAAGAGGGGAAACGTTTTTTAAGTTCTGCGGCAACCCTACATGCTCTTTGACTAATCAAGATTAAAGATTACGGTTTTTTTTTTCGCTCGGAGTTAAAAGAAGTGTCGCGCCGGAAAAGATATAGAGAAAAAAGCGAACGTAGGGTGTTAAAGTTTTTAGTTTAATTGCTTACTTTTTCCTCGGTCGGCGACACATTGCAAAAAGCTCTCCGGACGACATGCTACAGAAAAGTAGGTGCGCAATTAATTAAAAACCCATTCGGATCGATTTCCGTCGAAAGTGCTACCGCAACCGAAGCGAAGCACATTTTAATAATTTATGAAAAAGCGAAAAGCAAGAACAAAAAGAACTCATCGTTTTCATTAAATTCCATTTTCGTTCTCTCTTTCTTTCTTTTTTATTATTTCGGTCCGTTGTAATTAATTCAAAAAGCATATACATATAGTTTATGATTCGACTCGTATCCCATTTAATATTTCCGAAGCATTTCATCGCGTCTTTCTCTTTATACCTGCTTGTAACCCCAATTTAAAATATAAATTAAGGTCACACCCCCTTAAGGCACACACTGAGCGACGGACACAAAATTAAAACACCCAAAACTAATTTAGTTTTAAATATAAATCGGTCCCGGATCACGTTTTAGTTAATGACTTTTTTCTACCCCGAAACACAACGACTAATGCCTTCCAAAAGTCGTTATCTGCGAGCACAGTTTTCAAGGCAGATATGGACGGTCAGATTACTACACGTCCGTTTATCCGTATTATACCGGGTCTTTAAAAATACCTTATCAATTTTTGGCACATTTTTTTTTACTAATAAATTGTTCATATTAATTTTTTTAATGGTTACTCCATTACTAAATATATTTTCTGATTTTTAAATAGTAGTCAAAAACTGAATATGTTTTAAAATATGGATCAATTAAAAAAAATTTTTTTTAGTATATTACACAAACTGTAAGAAATAGAGATCACCCTGTTTATCCCTAAAGTCCAACTTCTATTTAGTACGTCTATAGATATAGAAAAATAATAATTACGCAATATTTTCTACGAGCGGGTCGGCCGTTATTAGCGAAATAAATGTTCGTCTCTTGATTGCAGAATTCCGGCGCCGGCATCCGGTCATCGTCGTCGTTTCGCTACGATTCCATTGTAGGCAGCGCTGCGTAAACATCCCGGGGGAAAACAAGGTAAGTTCATAACTCAATTAATAGATTATTGAGAGTCGAACTGGGATTAATGTTATTGGACGTTGATCAAATTCGCACTCGACGTGCCTGATGTATAGAAATTTGTGATACAACTTTGTACACATGCGTCTGTATGTACCTATAATACCAAAGGGACTTATTAAAATCGTTGGGCAAATAATTCGAGAGATAACCGGATAACGATCCGCATTCAGCTGTCCAATGTGGGGATCTCCTTCTGCCCCCCTGTTGTAACGACGAACCGTTACATGGCGATTTTTACGCAACACGTGGCGACTCTGCACCTGCCGCCATAAACTAAATCAAAAAGTAACTAAAGGTGCGCCAAAGATTTCCTTTTTTTCTCTTCTTGTGGTACGTCACAGACGATATAGCTGTTTGTGCAGCAAAAAGTTAAAAAAAATTAACTGTCAATATATTTTACTTCCTGTTTTATGCTATCGTTATAAATTTTTTTTTATTTTTATTTAGTCCGATGATCTCTTTTTTAAAGAAGTTATTAAATTCATATTTTTACTACTTATATTTTTTATGGATTTTCATAAATTAAATTTTTGGGAGATTCTTCTTTGAGTTGAAGTTTACTGTATAACCAATTTTACTGAGAAACATTTTACGACTGAAGCACCAAAGCTTAAAAGCACTTAATTGAAGCCAAATATAAGCCAAAAACCAAATCTTGTGCGTAAAGACCCCAATTTTGGGAGATGTGGAAGCCATGTGCAGGCAAAAAGTGTGCAGACCGCACGCCCATCGAATCTGAGAGAGCATATGCTGATGCACATATGGAAAAAAGGGCAGGTGTTCCTTTCAAAATTTCTTGGTTGCCTCTTCGAAAAACACGGTCGAAAATCATTAAGTCCCGCATTGTAAACCGTTTATTAATAAACGTAAAGTTTAAAAGCTGTAAAAAGTAACAAGATGTAACAGTTTTTAGTTTTTACCACTTTATTTAACTACGGCTTTACGTTTAACGAAATCGTCAGTTTTCGCAATTTTTTTAGTGATGTACAGGGTATTTTTTGTTTAGATGGGCGATTATTTTTTTAAGAGAATAATTTTACATGAGGTAATTTTTCTTTTTGATTGTAATTAATTTCAAATCGCTACCATTCTTCGATGACTAATGTAATAGCAACTGTTTTGTATGTTTTTTTCGGTTGAAATAAATAAATATTCGGTGGTTGAAATCGAAATTGGGGATGTATTAATTTCAAAATGATTTTTTCTTAGAATGTTTTTTTTTTAATATTCTGGGCAATTTGCTTTAATCTTACTTTAAAATCATGTAAAAGATGAAAAGCGTAAACAATTTAACACAAAAAATAATAATGTTAATATTTTATTCCTATAAAATTATGCAAAAGACGAAAAGGGTAAACCATTTAACATAAAAAAGAAAAATGGTAATATTTTTTGTCTAGATTGAGAATTTGAGATTGAATAATATCTCGAAAGTAGTTTTGAGTGGATGCGCGCCACGTATATCGTGTTCTTCTCGTTAATTTCTCTGTACGTGATTCGAGACAGTCGAGGCACTGCTCAATTTCAACAACGGCAGGACTCCAACACTCTCCTAGACGTTTGCTAGACGTTATTGTCGGAATCATCTTTAAGGGAGAACAAAGTTTACTTCTCTTTCGTTCCGTTTCCATTGTCGTCTCCTTTATTCTCACTTTTCAAATTTCATTCGAAGCGACACGAAATTGTTATTTCAATCAGTTTTATTTGGCTCATTTTTCTACACATTTATTTCATTTGCAATTATGCAATTCACATTAAAAAAAAACTAGAATGTTTAATTTATTTTCGTTTCGATAAATATTTTGATCCAAATTTAAATTATTAATTAATTAGTTGGTGCATAAATTATTCAAATATTTAGTTTGTATACATTCAGTTGGATCAACCGCCTTAGGCAATCCGAACATGATATATTACAAATTATATCATTTCAATTAAAAAAAAGGACTTTAAACTTTTTGATTTTAATAAAAAAAATCGCTTTGTAATATTTACGAGTATTTTACTGATTGCCTAGTTTTGAAAAAAAAAAGATTCCTAATATATTTTGGATTTTATTTTATAATTAATTAAAATGACCTAAATTTTTGTAGCATCTTAATTTTGATAATACCACATTAACAATAAATTATTTCCACAATAAAGTTTCTTTTTTTATAAAGAAATGTAAATTTTCTGATGAAATACTTAAAATTAACTGTAAAATCTGGCTGTTAATTTCGAGAATTACTGAGAGACTGCTAGACTGAGGTTCTACCAGAAATGATGACATATTCTGTATAGTGAGAAAAATTAATATTCCCTCATTTTATAAAATTCGTGCGTCATTAACGAAACTAACGGAAATAATTTATTTAATTCCGTTCGTTAAAGACGAATTTCCTAGAGAAGAGTGTTAATTTTATAAACGAGCACATTTGCATGAAGCCTTTAAAAAAATGCACTCACTCTGCAACTTAATTAAATCGCCTAAGTAAACTACACGTCATGCATTTTTCATTAATTAACGTTAAGATGTATGAAATAATTAAAAATGAAATCTTTTGATCAAGTGATGTAATCTTGACGTGCGCGATGATTTGCATACTTTTATGGATTTAGCCGTGCTGTTATAAGCGCATTTTTTAAATTTACACGGAAAAAGGAATTCACGGTTTGGGTCTTAAAATTAAGGTCCTATTAATTATAATTATCTTTATATTAGCAAACAAATACAATAAACCCAATGAACGGTAAAAAGCCTCAAATTAGTACTGTAATACCACAAAAATATACGTTTAGTGTAATATATCAGGCTATTAGTGATTTTGATAAATGTAATAATTAATTAAAAGAAGTGAAAGGTCAAAGATCGCATGTGGAATATTAAAAGCTGAGAGGCTTTCCCTGCGCGCGCTTCCATTCTTCCGTAATGTAATATTTAATCGGACGCTCGTGCGGCACAAGTGTGTAAGTTCTTAATGAAATTATAGAAACAGTCTCTCGATTATTATGACCGCACATGTTGTATATATTTATATACATACTATATGTGTATATATTATGTATGCGAGTCCGACAAATAGGAAATTAGTTATCGCCGTTTCAGATGAAAATGTTTCGCATTAAGTAGAACAAAGTGCTTTCATAAACACTAATAAAGTTAATACGTGCTGTTAGACGCAATTTTCTTTATGTAGTGGTTCGCTGCATGTTCTGCTCTTGCTATTGTAAATAAATAGTCATTACATGCGAACGCACGTTCCCGAAATTTCCCGGTTTATTATTTAGCGCACCGCATACTACTACTGTAATGACCCGCTTGTTTTCCTTTTTCCCTAACTCCTAATGAGGTTTAAGAAAATTGTACGTTTCCTTCCAGCACTTTATTTACACAACAATAACACTGCATTTGCTATTTCATATTTTCTATTCATGTACCTTATGCCCAATACGAGTGGAATTGGATAATTGAAGCACCCTGTATAACTAAAACGTAAATTTCAGTTGCAGCTTGCAGTTAGTGAAGTTTTTTAAAGGTTTCAAAATAATATTAAAAACATTTCCAAATGCTTAATTAAAACATAATTTTGGAAAAGTGAAAATTTTAATTAAATGGCAGAATTTTGAGAATATAAAAAAATTACCGGCGCCTTCACATTCAAATTCAATGAAAATTTAATTACATTTTTTTTGTTTCTTTTTTTTAGTTCTTTTTTTTTTTTAATTATTGCTTAACAATAAATAATATTGTTCAAAATGTTCTTATAATAATAAAAGTATAGAAAATTTAAATTAAAGGGAAAAAATTGAAAACTTTTAGTGCAACTTTAAAACTCCAAAGACGTTGCACTTTTAAAACTGGACTTGGTGGTTTTTAAGCATCGAAAACAGTGTCACCTTTTTTAAAGTTTCAGATGTAACTTTTTTTTTAACTTTTTAAACTTAATTTGTCAAAGCAAAATTGAGCAAAACTTTTATATTCGACAAGCTATTTTTATTTTTCCGCTAAAACTAAAAATATTTAAAATAAATCAGTATTGAAAGTATAGTAATAAAAAGAAATATGTTTTAATTTTTTTATTGTTGCTTTTCACATTTATAATTACAGTAAACTATTAATTAAAAAATACCAATAATTACAAGACAATATTGATAATTTTTGAAACAATGGCAATTAATGTTAACTAATTGTCAATAAATAACAATAATTGCAATTATAAATTTAAAATACATCATGTTTATGCAAATTACTTGTAAATTAGTTGGTTCATTATAGTTTTCATTTTATTCAACTCATTTAAAAAATATCTTATTTATTACATGCGCAACTAAAAATTAAATAGCGAAATATTGCAAATAACCAATGATAAATTTATTATTAATTATTCTGCGTTCAATAAAAAGCAAATATTTACTGAAAATTTACTGATCCCTATTATACCTATTGAATATTTTAACAAAGAACTCGATTATTGTCAATATAATGACAATCGCTATGCATTGATTATTTCATACACAGAGAAGAAGCAGCCCATCAAACTTGTAAAATACAATAAATGTAATTTGAGACGAATATAATGGACAATACTCTATGTGTATAGATAGATAGGTAGATGCGAGCCTAATCTCTATAATGGTAAATGTAAATGTAAATGTAAATGATTGACTTGTAAGTGTATACTATATCTTCGAAATTCCTTTTTAAAGTCACCAACGAAGCGACAGCTGTTCATTACGGCGCATTATTAATGATTTAGCTGGTAATTCGATACTTTAAACGAAATATCTGAGCGGCAAGCGATGGACATCTATTAATCAATGCAATCAAACATAATTTATGCATTAGATTGTACAGCAATGGGTAGTGGCTTTCAATGCTACGAAATATTTTGTCTTTAATTTTACAAATGTAAAAATAAATCATTTGGAAAATTTTCTATACAAATAAATTTGTACATTTTGTAAAATAAATAAATATATAGAGCGTATTTATAACATTAAAAGAGGCGAGTGAAGCAAGTGAAGCAAGTGAATATGGAGAGTGTAATAAATAGGTGCGGTGCGGACAGTGTAAGGGAGAGCATTTACATATAGTGGTAGTATATGTAGACGAGTAAAATGAATCCCTCTCAATCAATTCGAGTACGTTTATACACTTTACAGTAGTATATACTTGATTCGATGTCTTTGTGCGGCGTTAGATAGGAATATGAATTCCCTCAACTATTAGCAAAGGCTAGTAGCTTTTATGCAAATTGGGGTTGCGTTTTATATGCAGAAAGTGTTCAAACATGTATCGAGTGAGAGTGAAACTAAAGTGTACTAATGCATTTATCCACAATGCGTTCGGGGGCAGCTCGCAAGAGGGGAAATTGATCCTATCTATATTCGCATACGCGCTGCTCTATGTACCGACTACTTAAATGGGGACTATTAATCTGACACTAATCCTTCTCGGGATTAAATATTCCGCTTTATTTTTCCCACCCAAAACATGTGGACTTACATGACCATTAATGTTATTAAAATTATGTTCTGTCATTTGTCTTTTGTATTCTTTCTTTTTTTTTTTTTTGGTATTTTGTGACAAAATTGCAAAATTTAAAGGTTGTCATTTAAATTATTCATTTTTTTGCAAAGAGTATTTTTCTTTTCATTTTATTTATACGTTGGAAAAAGTATCTAACTTACTCCAAAATTAATCAGAAGAAGTTATAACTTTTTTTAACAAGAAAATTAAATAATTAACAGTCCCTCGTTGAAAATTACTTTTTTAAGGAAAAAAATATTTTTGTAATTTTACTTCGTTTAATAATTTTATGTCTTGCATAATTAAACAATTAAAAACTCTGTCGGATATTAGTGTGAAACATTTATTATCATTTTTTTTAACAGTAAAAAGCGGAATTACTTTCAGAAATCTAAAAATGTTATTTGTATTGATAAAAACTACTAACCTAATCTAACCAAAAGAAAAGCCAGCTTATAAAAAAACAATAGATCCATAAAAAACATTTTTTACTGGTAAAGTTATTCAATATACGAAAAAGCCAGCTAATTTTATTATATATTCGACTGTCTGTCCTGTTCCGGTATCAATGGAAAAAGCTGCCGGAAATTACTTTCGAAAATTAAAAGTACTTGAAATGAAAGGACAACGGGCCGTAGAAACGGATTCTTGGTGATAACATTAAGCCAGAATTCCTTTGCTTTTTGTCGTCTCCCCCGAAACTTATTTGGTGCGCAAACATTCCATCTTGGCACCCCAAACTACATCCCAAAGGACTTCGCGTGTCATTACTCTTGATATGAAAGCTTTTGATAAGTTTTTCTGCTCGTCTGATTGACAAATCTTCTTCTAAGAGGGGCATAATTTCATAGCCGAATAAGCAGAAAGAGTGTGTTTTGTTGCTATATAACTGTGTATACTTTTCGTATATACGTAGCAGACGATTGCTATACCAAAAAGGCTTATTTATAAAAAGCTCAAAAGAAGGGGGACTTTAAATAGAGCTAATAAATAAATAGCTAATAAGATTTCCTAGAATTTTGTATATTTAAAAAAGTAATAGGATTTCTAGAATTTTTTTTTAAGAAGTTATAAGTTGGAAAACAACTGAATATAAAATAATTAATTACAAAAGAAAATTTCAGTTATCCTTTTAGGTACTCCTATAACAATATATGATGTGCGATAACTGAATGGCGACAAAGGATCATTGAAACTTTAATAAGGGAGTAAATGGTTAGACAAACAGCTCCTCAAGTGCGCAATAATAGAGAACGCTGAAATATGTTTTTCAATACCTCGGGGGTAGTTAATATATTATATTCATAATTATGTGAGATAAGTAGCAACATATTGAATTTCAGCGGGTGCCTTAACGAGCTCGTTTAACGAACGAAATCGCAAAGAGGACTACTACAATAGCGCGAAGCAACTAAACTTTGCTGAAGTATACACAAAACACACCTATTTTACTCTACATACGCATTCTTATACACTCGAACATTGCTTTATTTCCTTTTTCGCTCTAAGCTAAGACGTGTTGTTGCACTCGCTTCTTAAACAATGTGGGGTTGTAAATAGCTGGCACATATACAATTCGATGTGTTCCTGGATATGTGCAATGTGCATTCGCCGTATATATAAAGTGCACGAGTGTGTAAAACTGTTTAATGCATGCTTGAGTAGCGCAAAGAGTAGCGGCGACGTTGTCTTATTTATTATTGTTCCTTTATTAGCCCAACATAAACTAATTTCAAATGCCTTCCTCCATAAAGCAGGCGAGACAAAGAGAAAGAAAGTTCATTGCATTTATATTTAAAAGCTTTATCTGCGAATACTGTATACTTAATTAACTAACACCGGGTTTGTTTTTAACGGATACTCGGCTTCCTACCTTTGCTGTTCGTTTATTTGGCCGTTTACTGTTTTTCTTGCAATGCTCTTTGTTGATCTTTAAACAAACAAAATAAAAGCATAGAGCATACAGGGTGGACCATTTATTGTTCAATATATTTTCGGTTTTTCTTTTCAGTGATTAAATATCGATCTTTCGCTTTCAACTTTCAACTAAAATTATTATTTTCGGTTTTACTGGCTTTTCAGTTTCACAAATGTTAATTTGCATATAAATCGAAGTATAATATTATTGAACGTTATTTCTTTTGCATTTTTGTAAATTATACAGGGGCATAAAGTTTTAGTAGAAATGAAATAACTATTTATTTGTTCGACAAATTTAATATATTTTTTATAACTTTAATACTACAATTAATAACGTTGCTAAAAATTTGTAAAGTTGAATAGGATTAAAAGGGACATAATTTGGTAATTAAATTTTGAATTAAACGTTATTGATTTTCAACCATTTTAATAACCGATAATTAATCAATTAAATTCACAAAAATTAATTGTTTTCCATAAAACTATGCAACAATTTTAAGTACAAAAATTATTAAAACATAAATAATTATAGGTAATAATGAAATAAACAAATTTTCTTCAATAATTTTTCATAACGAGTTAAATTTGGTGAGTCAAACAAATCAATTTGAGCCGCCCCAAAAGTAGCAATTCCCTGTCTGTAATGTGGCAGTAAAATACGGATTTTAGAATTTGTATTGAACAAAAAAAAAACAAGTACAACAAATGAAAGATGCGAAGTAATTAAGAGAAAAATATGAATGGCGTGCGGAGAGCACTATTCTAAACACAAAAACATCTCGTCTAGACAACAGATTTACAGTCGGGGAATGTGAAGAGGGTGCAATTATTATCGACTACATAAAAGTTTCCTTATTTAAAGTCTGGCAAATAATTTGCAGAGCGTCTGTTACGAAACGGGCAAAGGGGGAAGCATCCCCTGCAATACTTTGCCTGTGCTTAGTACAGAATGTGGATTGAGAACTGAAGCGAGGGACCGCCGCGTGTTTCGAACCCTAACCTACCCTTGGATCGCACTCACACACACACAACAATAATAACGATGACATTTGCCCTTATACGCGTGTGCCTAGCTCACCCCTGATGAATATTTCCACTCGTACGTGGCGCGAGCAAGCAACCAAAGAACAGCTGAGTTTTTGCTGCTCGACTGCTGAAAATAAATAGGGGTGATTTTTAGTGGCTCGCAGCTCGTAGCACTCGTAGTGTGCACGTTGGGAATAGCGAGTCGAGCCTCTAAGAGCACTCATTTATTCTCGCGTATTGGAATCGTAAGGGAAAAACGCATTATAATAATCATAATAAAAGCTTTCTTTTTGTGCGCGGCTGCGGGGGTGGAATTAAAACCACTCGAAATTCCTATGCTACAGTTTGCTTTCTTTTTTGGTTTTCCTTTCGGTCGTTTTTTATTTATTTTTTCTAAGTTCTCACTCTGCTCTAGCACTCCTTTCGGCGTGACGCTAGCGGTTTTTACCACGAGTGCTTTCGCCGAGGAATTAAGTGCGCTTGATTAGAGAAAACGATGGGATTTTCACATGTATAGTATAATTACTTCATTTTTCTTTACTTAAATCTCTAATTTTCTTTATGTTCAGTCGGAATTTCTGATTTTTCTTTGCATTTTATCGATTGATGTTTGCTTCTTCTTCTTCTTCTTATTTTTCTTCTTCACTGTTTCGGTTCCATCTTTAAAAAATAATGAGAAGAAAATATTTTGCTTTCATTTATTTGTACAAAACTGATTTTTCATAAATGCTTATTTCTTAAGTGTTTTCTTAAATTTAAATTGTTGTTGAAATAAAAATATAAAATAAAATAAAATAAAAAGTAACCTTCTGAACCAAAGGAATTAAATTGTATTTTTTAGGTTTGGTTAGTTTAGGTTATGTAAGGTTAGATTTGATATAACTTGAATTTTGAATTTATAAATTAAGGTTAATATCTAAAAATGATTTCCTCGATACACTTTATTAAAAATAAAAATGAGTAATTTCCAAATTATAAAATTCAAGATATTTTCATCACTTATACATTTATTGCCAAAAGAGGTCTAATAAAGCACTTATTCAATTAGTAAAAGAAAAATATAAAAAAAAATATTTCACAAAAACATAATGTAATTAAAAGCGAAGAAAAATAATAGCAACGCTAAAATTAAACTTTTAATATTACCATTAACCTATGCTGAAACTATAAATTTAAAACGAATAAATAATGGAGAATAAATTATAATTAAATTACGGGCGGGCAATTAACAATAATTAGTAAGCAAACAAGTTGAAGAAAGTAAATAAAAAGTTTATTATTAGTTGGGTGGTAGCTGTGGAGAAGTTAGTGCTGTTTGCCGGTGGTGTTGCTGCTGTTGTTTTGCCTCCGGCTCGAATCGTTTTTATCCATTTTATTGCGCGTTTTTCATTTCGGAAAAATAACGTTTTGCGTAATAAATAACGCAGCATGCTCTACTATGGCTGCGGTCTCAACGAGCTAACGTAAAGCTAGTGGAAATATTAATTTATTAGTGACTGCGCAATATTAAAATGCAAATATGCTCTGCTTTTTTGCACCAGCAGCCCATCTTAAAAACCTTCTTCATCACTCGTGTTTTATTTGCTTTTCTTCTAATTACATTAACTTTCTTAATTAATTTATAATTTTTCATTGTTTCTTATTTTTTGGTTTATTTTATGTTTTTATTATAATTAAAATAGAGAAAAATTAATGGCTTAAATTAAACAAGTCTGCAGAACAGGCTATTTTTCCGGGTAAAACTTACTTCTTTGTTTACTTCTTCATTTACACTATCAAATCTCAGAAATTTAAAAAAGAGTGAATATAAACAAACCACAGATTGCCAATTAAAAATCAAAAGTTTGCTTCATTTCCGGTTAAACCGGAAGTGGCAAAAATTGGCTGAACAAGAAATAACACAAGAAATTGCATCATGCCACACGGCTTTATATAAATTCTAAAATTGTTATAAATGTTGATTGAAAACTAAAGAATAATAAAAGCGATACGCCATTTTTCGATATTATCTTCATTAATCATTTTCTAAAAATTTCGAAAAAGTTATAAAAATAGGCAGCTTCGCAACTCCAATTAGTAATAATTAAGAAAAAAATATCTGATATACAGTTTTATAGTGAAAATAATGAAACGACTTAATAAAACCAACGAAATCGCTATAAAAAAAATAAGCAGCAACTATTTTCCCAACCGCTAATATGTGAAAACAGTAGCAACAACTACATATAAACTATTAAAAAGCTTTCGT
Organism: Holobus sp. GC000080; assembly: GCA_030556065.1. Lineage (NCBI taxonomy): Eukaryota > Metazoa > Arthropoda > Insecta > Coleoptera > Staphylinidae > Holobus > Holobus sp. GC000080. Next base: position 14,931 of record JASKGO010005290.1, read on the forward strand.
TCGTTTCTTAATATCGCGCAACAACGAAAGTTTTAGCGGCAGTAAAAATAATCACAACTTCCACTAGTGGTTGCCATTATTATAATGTCCTTATGTAAGTGGCTGCGACTCGACGATTTGCACTGAGAGATCTCATTGCGGAGGCGTACGTCCTCGGAAAACACGAAAAAATAATGGCGCGATAAGAGCATAAATACGGCACGGCAGGAAAAGGAGAGCAAAGAAACGAATATATGCACTGAATAATAACGAGAAGGAAATTTTAATGTTTATAGTTTATATGGTATGGTATGGTATGGTAGCTTGTACGGTACACCCACACACCAACACATTTGCACACTATGACAAAAATCTCTCTATTACACTTAATAATATTATAAACAGGTGCTTAGAAAATATAAAATTTATAAAACGTATTTCACGGATATGCAAATTGTTCACATCTTAATGAGTGATCTTAATATTCCGCCTACGAGCCAACAGCTGCTTTTATAAAACGAATACTTACTTGCACCTACCAGTATAAACAACGAATATAAATAATTTGTTTGTTTATTTTTATCGTATTTTCTCCTTAGGTTTTTTTTTGTAATTAACATGTAACGGTTTTTCTTTAATAGATTTTAAAACGACTGAGAATAATTTTTAATTAGAAATTAAGCCTTAACGAATTTAATTGATGGGTTTTAAATTTTTAAAGCTTTAAATGGTTTTATTTTTCTGGTTTATAAATATTTTCTTTTAGAAATCACATACAAAAATCATTTAAAAATTTGTAATTAAAGTGGTTGGAATTATAATTTATCTGTTATTAAATGTTTTTCGCAAAATATAACAGGATTTTTTACTATTTTGGTCTGTTGAAACAGAAAAAGAATCGTCCCTTTTGTTGATTACCGGAATAGCAAAAATAAAACCTTTTTCTCAAAGAAAACAAAAGATTCATAACAATAAAACAAAACAATGGATGCTTAATTTGAACAGGAAAGTAACTAAAAATTAGATTCGGTTTTTAAAGTTTTAACTGAAAAAAAAAATAGATTAATCTTTTTTATCATTGTATTTTTATCATTTAGGTTCGTAGTTTAATTTTTATTTAAATTAAAACTCTTCTTATTGTTAAAAAAACAATGCAGCTTTCTTGGAAAAGCTATCCTATTATTTCCTACATTAATTACCATTAAGCAACTATAATGAATGTACGTGTGGTTACTATAAAAGGATATCAGACAATAAACTAATTCTTGCGATATATATGCTATTCTAGTTGGGGCTGCATTGTATTTTACTTTGTCCCATTGTATAAACGCCAAAGAAGTTGAGAACACACACACACCACCAACAAGGGCCCGAGTGAGAAAGAGGTACACAGCAGCAGCAGCAGCAGCAGCAGCAGCAGCAGCAGCAGCAGCAGCAGCAGCAGCAGCCACAACAACAACAATAATCATCTATCCCTTATTATCCCCACATCCTGTGTATCATTTATCAGTTGTTATATGAGAAAGAGCTAGTCTATGCGGGACCTATCTATCTTGAAGCTTATTGCCCGCTGTTTGCATGCATAGGAGCTTTCCCGAGCTTCGAGCAATTCTTTCGGTATAGTTTGCTTGGTGCAACGGATTTTACGCGCTTTATTTTCTTTGCTTCTAATGCAACAATTTTCGCTGCGCTTGCTTCGTCTTGTTCGCATATACAGGGTGTTTCAATTATTTGTTTTTGGCCTTTTGGAAATTGCAAGCGGGTTAATTTAAGTGAAAAACGGCTGAAACTGCCTCATTTTAGGGAATCTACTTTGACTTACAAATTTAATAAGCAAATTACTACTTTCCTACCCTTATAACTTGACAAAGCGTTTTAAAAATTGTTTAATTACAATTTTCGTAATGTAAATATTTTAAAACTTTTTCAGTTTTATAGTTAAAAAAAAATTTGAAATTTTTACCCTTTTAACGAGTTGGGTGAATTTTTTTGAATGTCTTTTAGTATCTTTTAAATTTATTTTGGGTAAATTAAAGAAACTTAAGCAAAAAAATGTTTATTTGAGTTAAAATAAAGTCCTCTTTTCTTAGAATTATGTTAAAATATGAATTATAGTTAAAATGATGTTTTCAAGTTAAAAAGAATATTTTCTGTTTTTCGACGGGTTCTATGGAGCTTTTTAAATGGTTTTCAGTAACTCTTAAAGTCATTTTGAATAAATATAAGAAACACAAACAAATAACGTTTGTTAAAATTGTCTCCTTTTCTTAGTGTTGTCAAAACGGTGTTCTCAAGTTAATAAAATTGAAAATTTGTGCATTTTTTTTTAAGAATTAGATGGAGATTTTTAAATGTTCTTAGGCATAGGTATCTTAGAAATAAAATTTACTTAACCTAAGCAGAAATAATGAAATATTTATGTTGTTGGGGTTACATTTAATTAGGTGAAATTTTAATAGCATTATGCATACAAAAATTTATTGTTTGCAATATTTCCGCTTTTTAGGCGACATAAATTTCAGCAAATAATAATAATAAGCGAAAGCAATAAAGAAAACAGCGCGGAATGTTTGCACTGCGAAGCAATTCACTCGGTCCAGACTTAATACAGTTAAAATGTCGTATTTTCGAAATAGATTTCAATAAAATTTTTCATTAAATTCAGGAGGAAAGAAACGGGGCATGCAGCAAGCGGTACGGTGAAAAAAGGAGAGAAAAATAACGCAATATAAACTTAAGCTTGCTTGCGTTACGAATTCAGATGCAAAGCTTGTCGTTTTCCTCCCTTGAACTTAATACATTCACGTTTCTGTTTGTAGTTAGTGCAAATAGTGTCTGCAACATGCAGTTATACAACAACAAACACATGCACAAATTGACAAATTCAACAAACAAATTTGCTTAATGCACACCAAACGTATATAATGCAAATTCGTCCCGCAATTCAAAACACCAATAAATTGCAAATCATTTTGTTGCAATTTTCAAATTAAAAATCATTTTTATTTGATTTAATTTCCATACATTTAACTCTTTCATTTCTTATTCTGAACCATAAAATATATATTGTGCTTGTTTATTCAATAAATTTTTGTATTCTTTGATGTTTCAAAATTTGTTATTTATGATATGTTTTTTTTTTTAATTTTTGTAAAGAAGTTTTTTACTGAAGATTTTAAAGTGAAATGAAGCAATCGTTTTCTTTATCCTTGAGCCCCCTTCAAATTTTGGATTATCCATATGCTTTTTTAATGTCTTTTCAATCAAAATGAATTTTAATGAATATCTAGTATTAAAATGTTACTTCATTGTTCTTAATCTGATTTCACCGCCTGCACCCTAACTTAATGTAACAATTTTTAATTATTATTTATCTAAGTAAATTCAATTTATTCAATTAAGATTGAGTTCTTCAAAATTAATCCAAAAAAAATCCATACAAGTGAATTATCTTAATAAGCAGCGAAAACAAATTATTAATTAGACACGTTGAAGTTGTAATGAATTGCGCAATGCTTAAAGTGGAAACACAAGTTCCTTATAATTACGTGTCTGGTTTTAGCGCAGAAGACATAATTAAATTAGCCAGACTTAAGGGAAGTTGTCAAGAGTCTTGCAAACGTTTTACATGTGAGGTAATAATGCGTGCGTTTGTTCTTTTAACCGAAATACATTGCCACGTAATTTTCAATTACTGTTGGGATGTCGCACAGCACTCACGTTACACAACATCTTTGATTACCTGTTATCCACGATTGCACATATTAATACATTCGATTAAATTTACTATTTATTTCCTTGGAATGAAAATTTTAATTAATCATCCCACCAAATATATTATATAATCATTTATGCATTTTTTTTAAACAAAGCTCGGCTATTTTAAATTCAGATTTAAGGAAAAACTGATATTGGAAATAGATGAAACGGCACATTTGGTTTAAATTGTTTAGTTCTAGCAGTTGCAGCGGAAAGAAAAGTTTATTAATCCAATTACGAGCGGAAGTAGTGGTAAATCTAGTGATTAAAGCTTTGAGTGATTTTCGTAACCGGTTTACTAGTTAGTGACGTGAAGATTACTAGATTTTAGATGCACTGGTAACACCTATATGAAGCTGTAATATTCCTGCATATGCATGTTCAATGAAATGCTTATAGGGTTTACGTAATGGCCCTTTTGAAGTATTTAGCTACTGCACCTTTTGCTCACTGCAGCATGTTTAGGATATTATTTAGTTTGCATATCTGTTACGCAATAATTATTTTAAATATTTAACTTACAAATAATTAATTAAAAATAATAATTAAAAATAAAAAGCAAATGTAATGTGAATTTAAAAAATGATATGTATTGTATTGTATTTCGGTGTGAAATTAAACAAATTTTTACAAAATTTAACAATGAATTGCATGAAATAATCCTTTTAAAAGTCGATGAAAACTGATGTATCAAACTAAGTATCCTTTTAATACTCCTTTAAAGTCTCGATAGGAAAGCCAATAATGCTTTTTATCATGGTTAAGTCGAGCCTTTTAATCCCAATGCACGCATTTTATCCTTCGCCGAAACAAGGGACGAAAATAAAGTGTAGATTTGTACAAAGTTGCCACCACATTAAAATTTGCATATTTTTCTACTTAGCAGATTAATTACTTTTGACACTGTCGTAATCAAAATTTACTCTGGCGTGCGACTTTGGTTAAATAGCTGTTTTTGCCAATAATTTAAAATTATTCTTCTCTTTACGTTTTTAATTTTTTTAACAATTTAGGTAGGTACTCAACGTATGCTCTATTCATATTAATTATAATTAACCGAAAAGGACTTTTTTTTGTAAAAGTTTAAAAAGGAGTGAATTAATTTGATTGCACTATTATTTGCAATCTGTTAAAACAAAAACGACGTACTTTTCATATCAATTTTTTTATGAAAATAAAATAATCTAAAATATAAAAATTGGTAGTTTTTTAAAAGAAGAAAGCTTTTACATTTTCATTTTTGGTCTCACAGTGAGCATTTTTAAAATTTTAAAATTTATTTGCACCTTATTGGTATAAAATAATATGTATTTTTCTATTTGTATTTTCTATATAATTAATTCCAAATATGTTAATAACAATTCATATAAACCCATTTTATTTATAACGACTTTTATAACATAAATTACAAACAATTAATTAACAACAAACAGTTTTATTATTGAAGCTACTTCGCTCTCGGAAAATTATATGTAATGAAAATATTGTTATTACAGGGATGAAAATTAATTTATTCGGTCAAAATTATTAATATCATTGATTTATTTATTACGGTCCGCTTTTAAGGTTTTAATTGTTTTATATGCTCTGGACATTATTTACGCTAATAACAATTCGTAATTATCTTTTAAAATGAAACAACACCAATTTCATTTACAAAATGCAACATTATTAGTTTATACAGGCATTGTATAATACCCGAACTAAAATTGTTTGGGCGCATTTATGAAAAGCGCATTACATCTGAGCAAATTTCGCGCGAATAAGTCGGCGGGATTAAAAAGGGGGCAAAAGTGTGGCGGAAATTATTCGCATCATAATCCAGCGGTTTCGGGGGGGCGGGGACCCAAGAAAAGGTAATTGTGGATTCAAGTCGTGCGCACACCGAAAGTAAACTAGAAACAAGATTAACTTCTAGGGTACTGTTCATGTCTTTCCTTACTTGCTGCCGCTGCTACCGCTGCCGCTTCTTCTTAGCAGTCTTTGTTTGTTAGGCCAAGTTAAGTTTAGCCGCCCCCGACGTTTCTAGGTGACGTCTGCTCATTGTTTCACTAAGAGGCTCTGTGTGTTTTTTTTTTCTTCTTGTTGTTTTGCCCGCGCGTAGCGGTAGGTATACCTGATGCCAGTGTCCGTTAATTACAAACCGCAATCTTCTGCTCGCAGCCAAGCATATTTTCAATTATTGCTCGTCCGTGTAATCGATATTGGCAATTACGCGGAATTAGTTAAGTTAAACTATAATTAGTGAAGTAATTAGAGGGACTTAGTGAAGATTGAAGGAGTTGTTTAGTTATAGTTCACTTTGGGAAAATATATATTTGTATACTTTACGTCAATGTTGTATATAAATTATATACAGGGTTTATTTTCTCAGTCGAAACTATTGCTTCAGTTCGGACTTTAAAATGTTATTTACACAGATAGTAAAAATTAGAAGTTATTTGGTAAATAAGTAATGATAAAATAGTAACTTTCGTTAACTTGATTATTTATTTCAATTAACACACTGTACAATGCGTGTAATAAAGTTATGGTTGGGCACAAAAGCGCCCGATGGTGTGTTTAATCTCGTAAATTCAATAAAAATATTACCTACTTTAATTAACTATTGATAAAAGAACACATTCACTTGAACAGGACCATTAAAGTTATTAAATTTTCATTGAGTTCGCAAACATTGCCTCCTGTTTATTAAAAATTAATATTTGTTCCACAATACGAATAGTATTCGACCGAATGGCATTCACATGTACTACTCACTTTTATCGAATGTGTAATTTTATCAGGAGACTTTAATCGATCGCGGAAGTGTTAATAAGCTAGACCACTTAGGTTTACAACTGGTCATTACTATACAATTGGAATTGTTTTCATTTTTTCTCTATATAATGATAATGCTGGAATTAAGTAATTTTCTGAAGGAAACTCATTATTAGTACAATTTTTAGGTCATGCTTCCGTTAGCTAGAAATTTTTTGACCAAGTCTATGGTTTTTAATTAGATGATGTATTATTCCTTTTATTTTGGCTTTTGTATGAGGAAATTATATTACAGGGAGAAACAAGATCGTTGTGGTATTTTATAACAAACAATGAGAACTTTTTTCATTGTAAACTGATAAGAAAATTAACTTTTAATAAGTTACGAATTAATAATAAATATAATAATTTAGTTTTGCAAATTGGAATTGGAAAAAAAATTTAACTTAATTTTTATTTTATTTGTATAGCATTTGAAAATTTGATGTAATATTGTTAATTTCATTAATTTTGTTATACCAATTTTATTTTTCATTTTTGTTTTTATAGTGTGATTGTTTAGATGCAGTAAATCTCTTTGTTGTAAAAGTATTTATCTCTTATGTTAACAGATATAGAAATTTAAAAATAGAACTGATCGACAAAAATGAGCTTTGAAATTGATATGAGAACTTTTTTTCTACTTTATTTTGACTAGAATAGTTAAGAAGATAGAAAACAAACATTGAAAAGAAAATAGCCCCCTTTTTGGAACTAGTACTTCACACTTAACCAAAAAAAAAAAAATTTAACTAATTTTACCAATAGATTATTTTTAAGATTAAACATATTTTTTCAAATTGATAGTTATGATTCCATGGATTATATGAACTGAAACAAAGCACTCAACAGAAAATCTTCCTACATATTAGGCTTCCATTTGCCCTGCTATTTAAGATCAACTTTGTAATTAACATTCTTTTAATTGAAAACATTAATTGATAGCAGTTATCATAATTCGCTGCCTCAAGAAATCTTTTGGCGATGGTAACATAATAATTTTTCTCTTTGAATTAGTATCCTCTAATTTAAAAATCAGCATACAGAATCCAAAAGACAAAGAAAAAACTTCATAGATCAGTATAATTTAATTATTAAAAAAAAATATTTGCAAAAAATATCCCGTTTCTTAAAAATTGCCACTAGGCACATGAATTACACTGTATAATTTCTAACAACGTTAAATTTAGCTGTAATAAAATATTCCGACTGTAAAAGACGTGCAAATTAATCCGGAATCTCTCCTCGAGCAGAAATCGTTAAATTGCCCGTAATGGTTTAATAACAATCAATTTTTTAGCGGAATTACTCGGAGCGCGTAATTTCGGTAATCGATGTGTTAATTAATCATCGGGGATTGCGGTGCGCAGGCAGCATTTGCATTATGCGAACCATCGTTCTTGGAGGTATTACGGGAGTACTTTTTAGGGACTTTATGTTCGTCGCAAAATTCACATACAAAGCGAAAGCTCTGTGTGCACTTTACACATCCACATCCACCCACTTAGTGTGTAACGCCTTATACATATTAAGAGCAGAGGTAAAGAGCAGAGTGGAAATGTCGTAAAGTTGTGATTGTTAGTTTATCGGTCGTGTGTAAGTGTACTAAGTATTATACATATTCATTGCATTTGCCAGTTTGTGCAAGATTCATTAGAAACACATGTATCAAGAAGTAGGTAGTTCTAAAACCAGTCTGCCAACCGAGAATAATTTTCTTGTGCTTCTCCTCTTACTCCTGCTCACCTTATTTAATACCTAGATGTATATTCATGTCTCTACGTGATATTTTAGTAGCAATGAAACTTTAATCCCGAAGTTAATTATATTGTCACATTACTAATTAATTTTCAGATGAAATAAAAGGATAAGCTGTTCGCAAACTAGATGTTAAAAAAGAAGCAACAATGTAATTACTCAAGTAAACTTGTCAGAAATATATGAGAGATTATTCGTAAAATCAATAATACTAATTAATACACCCTGTATTCGAAGTTATGCTATACAATTCTTTCGAAATGTTTGATTAACGAAGTAAAAACTTTTTTTGATTTGATGGGGTTTGCGCGATCAGCCAAGAGTTACGATAAAGCATATAACGATTTTTTACATAGAGTAGAGTAAGGTAAAGTTGTGAAGTAGTAAATTAAAATGAAATTATAATTCACAAAAATATTTACTACTTTCATGGTTCATTCATGCCAGAAATTGATATCAATTTCCTTGTATTATAGGAATTACTGAATATGTTTTTATTATAATTCTAGAAAATTACTAAAAAGTAAAAAGTCGATAAAAACTACTAAAAAAAATCTTTTAAGTACTTAAAACAATATTCCCTTTATCCCAAAGAAATGGCATACATTTCCTTAAAAATCATTGATCAATGATGAAGAAGATAAATAAAATTTTTGGGTTTCAATTATTCCAACTTGAAAAACAATGCTATATCTAATATTTAAGAAGTCGTTTGTGTTCAAAATAAATTTTATTGTAACAGTTTGTCATAACTTAGTTAAAAGGACAATGATCATAAAATCAATAACTAAAATTCAAATTAAGTATAAATTTTATGTTTTAAAGTTTCCCTAAAATTTGCTGAAGTAAATTGTATTTGTATACCATATTCATGGTATACATGGGGTGTAAAAATTAGTATTTGCAATTTGTGTTCTACTGATGTTATTATTAATTAAATACTTATCTTTAAAATTTCCTAGTTATTTGCTACGAAAATCAATTTTCCTAAAATATTTGACATTCTGCTTTGTGTATGTTTAATTTTTCCCTGGCAAAATTAAATTTATTTGATTAAAATTTAATGAAAAGCAAATAGTATAGCAGCCCGATTGCAAAAAAAAACGTCCGATTGCACACATGTTACCAGTGAATCCGTTTGAATGTATCAGATCAAAAGCTTGCCGTATCTTGTCTTATTTGTCTTATTTGCCAATGCACAAATTATATGATTTAATTAAATATTAGCTCGAGTTTACATATTACACACACAAGCCGTACGTGTTTGATGTGCACCTTACACCTAACCCTGCTGCTGCTAATATAATAACCAAACTAATGTATTCTGGGAAAGCTGAGAGAGAGCCAATTTCTTATGTCACAAATAGGATTTACTTAATGAAGAGAGGCTTTAATAGATGGATGCATATATGTAAATTTTTCGCCGGTGCACTAGGGCAAAGGTAAGCAGATAGATTCCGATTAATAAGAGCAGTTTAGACGCGAATAAAACTTTAGCACTTCCGACAACGTCGAGAGAGAAGTTGTGAAAGTTTACGACTTACTAGATACAGGGCTGTTAAATTAATAGCGCTTCTAATTCGAGATCACACCTATAGCGAATAGTCAAGAATCGTTTGTACAGTCGCATTGTCTTCTTTAACACCTCGTTGTCCCAAATATCGGTAGTTCGGCTGGTGTGCTTCTTATCTGATTTGAACTTTACGTTGAATATATTCCTCTTTCTGTGTGTGCATGCGTTTGTGTATGTATACTTGATGATAACATCCGGAAACTAATGCGTTGAGATAAGGATTGCTCAAGATTTTTCTTTGTTTCGTTGTTTTTCCGTTTTTTTCCATTTGAAAAAATATGTTTTTTTTTTAATTTATAGTTTTTAAAGTGTTTTATTATTCTATTTTTTACAAAGCTTTTAGAATTACTTTTTTTTATGAATATCTTAACTTAAAAAGATTTTTGATCACTGTGGTATCTAATAATTTTTGCATTAATGGTTTAAGTTTGCTTGTAAATAATCTTAATTTTTATTAAAGTAACATTTTTTACCTAATTATTATCGTTATCTCTTAAAAACTTTGAATCGACTTTAACTTTAAAAGCTCATTTAGAGAACGTAATTTTCTACTTTTTTAATCATTTTGCAACTTTTTTAATTTGAACCATGGTTCTACTTATATTGAGGCAATTGAAAAGGCCGTTTTTTTTAATAATCTTCCTGTCGGACCATTCGGAAAAGAGTGAATATGAAAAAATATATTGAAGATGGAAAATCTCTAAACTTACTTTATTGAAGACTTTAATGTCAGAGGATAATATATAGAAAATTAAAGTCATTTATTAAATAAAAATTGCTGTACATCATAGTCTTGCTGAAAACTTTTGAAACTAACCATGTGTAATAAAGCATGCAATGGATGATTAATGCAAAATTAATGAAATTTGTAAATCAGCGTACTTCAACCACCAAAGTGGGCAGCATCCAAAAAAGAATTTTTAATAATTAAATTTAAGACTTTTACACAATAAACTGCAGATAAACGAAGCTAAACAATATTACTACGAATACTTACTTTTCTATGAAGAAAAAAAAAACTAAAAAATTTCAACAATAACTTCGAAATAGTACAATGTATGTAGTTGAAATTGTAAATAAATTTTTGCAAAATGCTGCAGTTCATTTTGCGAGCAATTTATTGTTACTCAATTCAATGCATATAACAGTATCAAATTTCTTTTCATTTCTTTGCGGACACAGAAATATGAAATCAATTAATTGAAACAATAAAATTTCCTCGATTGTTTCAGATCGAAATGGCCGCCACACGAAAGCAGTTTCGTGATAATTAAAACCTTCATTCAACCACTGTATTTGTTCAAGGAGAAAGAAGGTAAGTTTTTTATTGTTTCTCATTTTTACGTGCGGCAATAATTCAATGTATTTCAATATAAGAAGAGAAAAAAAACTAAAACAAATTGGAGATATGGCGGACATTAGTATCAATAAATGAAATGAAAACATTTTTCCTGATCGGTATCTCTATAGGGTAACATTTAGGTGTGGAAAATCAATAAATATTTATCGGTTCGATAAAAGCAATTAATTTGGTGACATATTTATGCAGACGCCGTTGATCGCAAGTACGAGGCTTATAATTATCGCTTGGCGGTTAATAATTAACGTTAATAAACCACAGGAACCTGAACTCCTTAAAGTCATTAAGTAATCAAACCTAAAACTTGCTTTGGCTCCTCGATTGGATCAACTCAATTATATATACTACGAATACTATATACCACTACTACTAATCCTATATAATATATATGCGAGTATATAAAACTTACTTAGTCAGTACAAGTATGCATGAACTACCGATGGCCAATTTTTGATGATTCATCTTTAATTAATTTAAGCGGAACTTTCTTAAGTTGCCCACTATTAATATCTTCATTAAACCGTTGGATTTTTTTTACATAAAAATAAAACTCGCATACATTAAGATTGTGAAACAAAAAGCAACTACATTTTTCCATCATAAATTTAATCATTATGTACGAGGCGTATGTATAGTATAAACATGGGGAGATTTTGTATATATGCAATATGCATACAATAAACAAAAAAGAGTTTTTTCTCGTAAAGCAATCCTCGACGAACATTCAGTACAGAATGAAAACTGTGCGAGTTGATTGAAGATGCCTCATCTTTTCTAGCATGTAAGAAGTTACTGGCAATTTATGTGTACCTTTGTGTAAAGTATGAACGTACATAGTTTGTTTGTCTAGCCATAGTTTATACACTTGCACATACACATTTATTACACACTATATGATACAGCAACATAAATAAATGTTAAGTCTTCTTAATGATTTATGCAAGTAAACTAACGGTAGGTAGGTTTAAGCACACTAACACACATGCACTTAATATTAGCGGGAAATTTATTTGCTAGCCGGCTAAATAAATCTGCGCTTGCCATTCTTTTTCGGTGAAAACTCTATATTTTAAAGTTACCGGAAAAACATCCTTAACAATGTCCCATTTAAACATCATAATTCATATTCGCGTCCAATAGTGTAGAAATTATTAGCTGCCACTCGGCAAGTGGTCCATCATTTGTTTCCATACAGTTCTCCACCTCAATTCGGAGAAATTGGTTGCGAGATGTGCAGAATTAAAGAAAGCACTGCTTTTTTCCGTTAGCAGTGGGTGCAGAAAATTATACATATTATTGCAAAGTAAGTAAGTTATTCTAAGAACAGACGAGCGAAAGAACAAAACGACTTAAACACGTTTAGAACGTTTTTATCCGGAGCCGGAGCCGGAGCGTGGCTCTTGTTTCAAGAATCGCCTTCAGCTGAGCCATTGACCCTTGGTCAACCTACCTATAAGACCAACCTACACGTATGTTTTTCTTTATAAGTGCCTTTGCAGTCGAGATAATGTTTATGGAGAGAAGAAAGTTTCTTCAGCAGACTCTTTTCTTATCAGAGAGCTGGCCTGTGCACTTCTTGGCACATCTGCATGCTGCTGGCTCTACCTATTTCTGAGGTTGACTTTGGCTTTATAATGCAAGTCCAACCAGTTTACAAATTGCCTAATAAGTAGCTTGCCCTATTTGGTGCGTCTTTTTCACTGAAAACCAAATAGGATTTGCTTTTTCTATTCTCAATGTGTACATTGTTTGATTACTTTTCCATCTATTTGCTTTTCTTATTTTCTAGTCTCTGCTTATTAGTTAGTATTGGTAGTTTCAACGTAAAAGGAGTTTCACTTAGCGTCTGCTGTTAATTTTTTACTGGGAACTATGGAGTTTTCAAAGAAATTTCAAGAAATATTTGCAGATTATTAATTTTGAATGCTGAAATTACACAGACCAGAAAGAAATATATATTTTCAATAGTTTTTTTTATCGTACCGGTTTTATCTAAATACATTTTAATTAATTTAAATATTTGTGTGCAAAATTTAAAAAGTTTCTAAAGCCAAAATTTAAATACATTTTATAGATTTTTGTTTTGCATTAACTGACTTTATAATGTAACTGTGACTTTCTGATCTAAAATCTCTAAAATTGAGCTTAAGATTAATTCAGTTTGATAAGATTCTCTGAGCTTAACGGGTAAAAATTTCAAAAACAACTTATCTACATAACTTTCGATTTTTAGGCCGTTGGTACTTGTGCCTACTTTAATTACATCAATGATGTAATTTACAGCTTCTCAGGACAAAATTTTGACGAGGAAGTTAATAAATTTATTAATTTTGACATAAACATACAATAACAATGCAAAAAAACCTGTATAGATATAATTGATGGATCTTTTATCGCAAAAATATATAAAATGGCAAAAAAATGTTTTTTCAAATAGATTTTGGCATAAAAACGCGTACCGGAATGGAAAAAAAACTTATTGTAAATTGATTGGAAAGATCAATGATTCGTTACAGAAATCGCAAAGCTTTGCCGGCATAATGCACGTAAATTCGTAATATTCAATTTTTTTTTTCTCTTGATTTGTGCTTATCATTCACTGTCAGAGGCTTATGTCACATTTATAAAAAGCGTTCGGAAGCGTCAAAACGTATTTCCACGCAAAAATTAACTTATCGATTTATTCTACAAATAGTTTATGACTTATCCTATAGGAAAAAGCTTTTTCCTGCGAAAGAATTTATTAATTTATCGGTAAAGAACAATTCAAATCTTTTTATTGTCATATACAGAAAACAAAATATACTGTTTTATCTTTTTTGTTTTCATTAATATGGATAAAACATTTTAGTTCATATTTTTCATTATTCATTGGCTTTCAAATGAAGTCTGCAATAAAAGTTTATGATTTTTTGGTTGATTGCAAAAAAAGAACAAACCAAAAAAAAAAACTAATATTTGCGTAAAAATTGCATATTTTATCGCGAAAAAAATAGCAATATTTGAAGTTTTCATTGCAAGCAACAAAATTGCCATAAACCCCGCAGGTTATAAACTGGACAAAATCAGATAATGCAATATATTAATGGAAAAATCAATTACTGTCTATTCTTATTGGGAATTGAGAGAGAATTGTTATTCCTGCAATAACATAATAAAATCGATGATGATGATAATAAGCAAATAGAGTGGAAATATAAAACCAACATACACATCGATATTGTATAATTAGAAAAACAATGTCGGCAAGTACATAACGAAGTAGGGAAGGCACGTGCAAAAACATTAATAATTACTAGTTTTATCACACAGTATGGACTCGGAGAGGGCAAGTTATTTTCTTTTCCTCGTCCTATATACTACATGTATACGTATAGTATACGAAGAAGCTTCTTTGTTAGCTTTCGGTTAAATGAATAGAGATGAAACAACGCTGATGGCTAGACACTGTGCTCTTTGCAAAAGATTTAATCTCACGTGAGTTGGTTCGATTCAACGAACCAGTTTCCTATACCACCACTACTGTGCAGCACGAATTTTATAAGTTTATCAGTTATATTGCTGCGCTGCTGCTGCTGTTGCCGCATTCGTTTACGTCATATTTCATGATTAACAGCTATTCAATGGAGTCGGTCAGCTATGCAAGGAAAAATGGAATGCAATTAATAATTAAAAGTCCGACGAGGCGAAAGAATAGATCGGAAATTGATTGCGACCATTATGGCGCGCTTTAAAGTCGTCGCAATAAATGTATTTAGAAAGGTTTTTGAATTGCTTTTCGGTGCAGGAAACAAGATTAAAATGTTGGCATTATTAATCAAATTTAAACTAAAAATTGGTATACTTCTCGCTTGTAACATAATAAAAAAAAAATGAAAAAAATCTTTGTTATATTTTTTCTTTGTTAAATTTTTGAAGTTAAGTTTACCGCCAGGTTTCAAGTTGAAAAAATATTCCAGATTTTCTTTTAATATCTCAAGAAGTTTCTTTACTTCTTACCTGTGTCAAATATAATTATCTAAAACGTCTTGTAGTTTAGGATAAAAGAATTGTGTGTAAAATAAAAAAAGAAGTAGCAACTATTTTGCAACTCTCTTTAACATTATTTATTGGACACTTCTAAATTTTCAAAAAAAAAAGATAAAAAAACATAAAAAATGTATCTAAAAGTTGACAACAGATCAGAAAAACCATAGAAAAAAAAAATTAAATAAACTTTATTTCAATTCGGTTGTTTAATTATTATTAGTGGTCAATTTTCATGTAAATTTTTTGATTCCTACTTTTAAGTGTTTCTAAGCTTACAAAGTTTATCTGCATTAAGTAATTGATGTTTTATTGTTAAAAGTTAAATGTAATTTCTAACATAAACCAAACTAATAGTTTTTTTTAGTTCATAAACTGTTATGACTATTTGCAACCTAAATTTGCCTAAAATGATATTTGCAATTGTTACTTACGTTACTTATTACGGTATTTTAAATTAAAATGTATTTGTTTATAAAAGAAACTTTATACAGTTACTGATTATGTTTGGTTTAATAGTTTAAACATTGAAGTTGCCATATAATTAAGCAAACTTTAACACAACTCTTCGCAAATTAAATCCTTTTGAATTTTATTGAGTAATTTTGTTAAATTATTTTACTTAACTACTTAATTAACCACTTCAATGACAAAAAATAAAATAAAGTAAAAATCCATTTTTTTATTATTATTTTTGGCGCGATTTTGTGCCTTTCATGTAAAACTATGCGATTTAAAGATAGTATATGATGTGTGGCACGGACTATTTATCTAATTTATGATATATCATTTATTTCCCATCTATACTTATGTGATGGAGTGACGTGCGAGAACGCGGAGGGTGGAAAATCCAGGCGTAATAATATATACATATATATAGTATATATATTATGAGTATATACAGGCTTTTACATACTCAACACACACACAAAGATGGAAGACCCTTCCATTGTATGCAAAAACCCAACGCTTTTACCTCTATCCATGCCAATGTATAGTGGGTATTTGTTTCAGTGTGGTACATAATGTGTATCTTCTGTATGTGCCTTCTATGTGCATGTGGTGTATGGCGTGTGGATAGACGTTTTCCTCTTTCGTTATTTATTACTAATGTCACATTGCATATCGATTACTATTTAATTATTAAACGGGCCTTTATGTTCCACTCGAATTCACCCCTTTTGTGCTCGTGCTGTCGTTTCATTGTTTTGTTGTTACGTGATTTTTTTACTCTTGTTTATCATATTGGACAACTAAATTAACGAAGTGATAAAAAATGATGGATGTTGTTTGTTTTACATTTAAAAAATGCAAAGTAAATGCTTTAAATAAAGCTTACTCATTTTAAAGAAAATCACTAATGATGTGTGTCCAAAAGGAATTTAAATGAGCTTTTAATTATTTACTTTGATTTCTTTTTTTACTGTTTTCATAATTAAATTCATATTTTTCATTGCTAAAAATATTTTTAAAACATAAAGTTAACTGCATTTTCTTATAAAGATTTTAATTTAAAAGTTATTGTCTATGTATTTTAAAAAATAAATAAAAATAATAAAGAAATTATTACTGGGAACTTTTTATATTTATATTTTATATATTTTTATATTCTGAATATTATAATGTTGTAACTGGAAAAAAGTACTCGGTAAAAGGCAATTAATTAGTTTCCACTTTTGTCAACTATTATTATTATTTTTCGGAAAAGTACCTACACAAACAAATAAAGTTGTACAAGAGCCGAAAAACTAAAACACTGAAAATTAACAAGAGTACTTTTTAATGTTGCTCGGTGAATAATTAATGTGTAACTCTTTAATTTCGATATGCTGTAAGTGTAATGTGTCACTCGACTTCATTAATCATCCCGAACTTTTTTCCACAAATAAACTTTTATATAAAAGAGACACGTCTCGTTTTGGTACTTTAAAGTACTTTTATTAATTACACTACTTCATCCCTCCCGCAGAAACAGAAAAAAAAACCAGCAAAAACGATGCAACAGGAAAAAATATATGTTATATGAGCTTTTAATCAACATAAATGCATTTTTATTAGTAATAAATTTCCGATTAGGGCGAATCGAATTTTGCCGCCGTTGGAAAAGTTTTATAGTTGTGACGGAGTAGAAAATTGAAAATTTTGATGATGGCTACGAAAAGTAGTGTACACACATACACACACACACACACACACACACACAAACACTCTCATGCACATCCACCTACTAATACAAACGTTTTAGTATCGAAGAGTGGAGAAAATTCGCTTTAGTCTGGTGTAAATATTAAATGTATAATAAACAAGACATTAAAGTTAATTGTTGGCGGTTGCGGGTTGCGCAACTAGCGGAAATGTATTTTCGAATGGGTTTTTCGTGCTGCATTTTATTATTTATTTTTTTTTTCCTAGCCCCTGTTCGTTATAGAGAGGCACACATCAAAGCGGCAAATAGTTTTTAAAAAGCTCTCCCGGAACTATACAGTAGAAGTGAACGAAAATAGCGTTGCTACCTCCGTAATACGATTTTTCCATTCGATTTACCAAAAAGCGCGCCGAATGGACGCCTGTCGTTCAATTGGTATTCTTTAATTGGCCATTTTCGGTCGCTCCTATAGAAGAAATTAATCAGATTAGTACTATAGATATTTAGAAATACTGGCGATCAGACTGTTTTACGGCAAATACTCTAAATGAAATTATTTTCAGAAAAATTCTTGGAGGAAAAATGACCCATTTCGTGGGGATTTAATTTAATTTTTCCTATTTTAAAGCTATTTTTTTAATTGCTTGCAAAAAATAAAGTTTTGGAACACCAAAATAATTAAATAAAATAGTTATTACAATTTCAAATAAATTTATCAGTCTATTGACTAATCGTAAATTGTAACTAGTTTTTGCTTATTTTAAAACTTGTTAAAAAAAACCTTGGAATTTCAAAAATAATTAGAAGAATATATTGTTTGAAATAAAAGTTTTGGGTATAATTTTTGAATTAATTTGAAGAAAAATCTAATATATAGAGTATCTCATTAAGAGTTTACTAATTAAATTTTATATTCTTAAATGTAACACCTTATATTTATTACTATAAATTTTAATGTTATATCCAAATTTTTAATACGGTAACGGTTACCTTTAGAGACATTTTGGTTTCTGAAACATTGCCTTAAAATTAAAAAAATTCATTATATTTTATAAAATTCAAAATAATCCATTTAAGAAAATGAAACTTCAGTTTCTCAACGCATTTTTTGACTCTGTAAGAAATTTTCATCTCTTTCAATAAAAAATTTTTTTTTTTTTTTTATGCAGAAAAAAACAATTCCGTTAAGATTTCCATACTTTTTGCAAACTCAGTACATATTATAAGATACAGTGTAATGACAAAGCACTACCTGATTCTAGTATTGCATCGGAGATGAAGAAACGATAATTACGAGAAGAGATGTAATTGAGGGTCTCATCCCATACGGTGGATACATGAAGTAGATTATTTAGCGGTGATGCTGACGGTGATACACCATGATCCTTATTCCATTCGAGTGTAGAATTCGATACACAGGCTCAGCGCAAAAATAATTAGCAATCAAGTCCCCCAAGCGCACTCGCGTCTTTTGTTGTAATAGTTTTTCCGCTGCAGTTGTGTTATTTGTTGTTATGCAGCTGCGGGCCAGCCCTGCGGACATGTTATTAAACCATCAAAGCGACTGGTAGTGTGTGCGTTATCAAATTATGCGCGCTAGATGAATGGTGATTGTTCTTTGGGGCCCTTCGGGCGAACACACGCACGCCGTCTAGTTCTCCGCTCAGCTAGCTGGCCTAGGTGGATGCTGCCATGCAATGATGATGATGATGGAAGATCAAGGGCACACACGACGTTTATTACGGTGAAACGAATGATGGACCAACTCACGTACTACTTATTGAATTACGTAATGTTTCAACACTCCTCCAGGATGATGCTCCCCGAAAGTAGAAAGTTCATTTTTTCATGATCAAGCTTTTCGACGAGCTTTTTGTCTTTTTTATTATTTTTTTAATTACTTCCCGACTATTGATTTTCCCAATTAATGTTTTCGCTTTAATTTATAAAATGATGCTAATGAATTTCCCAAAAGCATTGAGGCGGAAAGTTTTCAACAAGGACGGAAAAAAGCACCTGAATTATTGAGTAACTTTGACAGTCGTATAATTACAGACAGCATCTGAACCGATTTAATTGATCGCACTTGTTTCGTAGCCGGTTGCCGTTGTTGTTTGCAAGGAGGCGGCAAACATGAGGGGGGCGGCGCGGCGTTCGAGAAGCGGAACGCGCATAAATCTGTTTAAAGTTTGGCATAAATCAAGCGCTTGTTGGATTTTAAATCATTGCTCGGTCTGGAAAAATTATTAGGTGCAAGCTGAAATAACAGCCGGAACAAAAAGAGGAGCGAAAGAGTGGAGAGAGCTTCCTTAATGGAAACCGAAGCAACACAGAGCCAGGGCGATATTAAAGGTTAATGAAAAATTCAAGTCAACGGGGGAAAATTCGCCGACCATTTGTCTCTCTTCCTGTTTTCGTCCGAATGAATTAATACTCGTTTCCCAATTTTTTTTTCTTTACATTTAACGCGAGCAAATAAAAAAATTCGATTGTTTAGATGTAAAAAAAAAGTAGGCATTTACATTTTTTGCTTAAAAATTTATGTCATAGAATATCCTCTTAAAATATTACCCGTTCATTTTTTGTTTTCGAAAATAAAATGAAATAAAAGAGGGTATTAGTCGTATTTACTTTACCAGTCTCCCTTTTGTTTGTTTGATTTTCATTTACAATGAATAAATTACATAAAAATTTTATTTATTTTTATCCAAACTAATAATTCCAATTTAATATAAAGTGCTTTTTATTATTCTTTGTTAAGTTAATTATTATTTAGTTAGTTGTACGTTATTTTGTTAATAATTTTACGCAATTTGCAGTTACAAATTTAGGATAAAAACAATTATATTGCCCATTGTCGAAATAAAATTCAATTGATTTTTGCTCATGTTGGAAGCCCAAGGGGTAACCGAATGAAAAACAGTGAATATTTCACTGAGTTAATCAATCGAGTTAACAAAACTATAAATTCAGCGAAAAAAAAAAAGAAAAATAAATAAATATTTATATTTGTAACACCAGTAATCCCATGGGATTCCATCAGTTTTCGGTAATCCTAAATATTTATAACGCAGGTGGTAAACAACATTAGGTAAAAACTACCATTTGTTTAACAAGCTTCCAGCATCCACTACGCTGTAACGAAAAATGCAGAGTGCACTTTCAATTATTTAATTATAAGTTTATCCATTGTTTATCGAAGTGAAGTTATTAATTGACGTGAAATCGATAGTTTACTACTTCGCTTGTATTTGTCATTAAGTATAATTTAATAATAATAATAATTTAACTATTTAACTGGTCATATAATAAACGCAAACTGTAATAGATTTTTTAATGTGACATCTGATGAAACAATGAGCGATAATGTTATTAAGTTTTGCACTTTTTTGCATTAAAAATAAAATGCAAAGACTATAAATTTCCGTTGGTGTGTATTGTGTGGTGTTTTATGAAAAGTGTTTTTATAGCACATGTAATATGTACAAACAAAGATCCGTAATGGCCCATACTGATGACGATTATTACGATTTACTATTTTACATAATGAAGATATTAATATTAAAATTTCCATTGACATAATTAGAACGGTATTATGAAAACCACTTTTATGGGGGAAACGTGTAAATTACACCTGTGTTTATAATAACAGTAATTTGAATCTGAAAAATAATACTAAATTTATAAAGAAACATTATTTTCTATTTTTATTTCGTCTTTTTTTAAATATAAATATTTATTTTAGAAATAATATTAAATAAATTAAAAACAACCATTTTGGTTTTAATGAAAAGAAATATTAAAATAATTAAAAAAACTGAAAAATTCGGTTAGTGTTAATTTTTATTGTACTTCATTTCATTAGCTATATTGGAAATATATCACTTATTAATTCGAAATAAATAAGTTATAATGTCTTTATTAAGGTTCGACACGCCAGGGTCGTAAAAAAGAAAGGTTTCCTTCAGTAACGACTCGCATATCCTTTGAAATTATGGCGAAAAAGAACGAAATAAGTATAGCAACAACAGCAAAAAAATGCTCTTTGATAATACGGCTTTGAATTAAAGACCTTTTCTTATGGACGCAGTACACAATATATGCGCTCGTAATGTGGCTGTGTGGAAAAGATGATTGCGATTTGGCGTGACGTTTTCCCTTAAAGCTGCCTCTTTAATATTCACGGCAAGCTGCAACAAGAAAAATGTTCAATCGCGGCATTAATAAGCTATAATTTTTATAATAAAAGTGCGAACGCATTAATCTCCCACATCCATACACGCCGTGCCTTAATAAAAGCATTTTATTCAAGTTGTCATTACTATATCGACTTGTTAAATTTCTAAAAAGAAAATTCTCGGAGTTTTCTTCATCTTTTAGCACAATTGAATATTCTTCTTCCAGAAACATCAATTGTCCTTATTGATTAAAATTTTAATTTGGTTTGCTTCGGGATGTGTATCTGCGATGTAAAGTTTCAGACGCTCCTGCCAATTGAATAGTTGCACAAAACAAAAGAACTCTTTAATTATTAAAACAGATAACTGTTTTATTAGACTTCAAGTTATTTTTAGGAAAAGATAAATTTAAAAGTTAGCTTTTCATTTGACTGTCGTAGCTGAATTATTTAGAAGGCTTCGCTAATATTTTATTAATTATAAAGGACCCTTTTTCGACATTTCGCAGTGTTCGACTTTGTATCAACTCTATAGAATTTTTTTTTCTTGCTTACCGTTGTAATTTTTAATTAGAGAAAGTTTTATAGTTTCTCGTTTTAAATAATTTTTTGATTATTTTATAGTTTTTTCTGAGTAATATTTCCTGGGGTAACCAAATTAATTGTCATCTTCACAGTTTTTTTTTTATATGCCAAAAATTTAATTTTGAAGGAATCTAAAAATGAAAATAAATTTAATTTAATTGCAAATAAAGTGAGTGTAGGCTTTTTTTAAGCCGGCGTATACAGTCTTTTAAGCCCTTTTAGGAGTTGTTTTCATTAAAATAAAAATATATTTTTAATTTGTCTTCCCTAAATGTAATAAAATGAAGGGAATCATTTTGGCACCACATTTTATATAAACATTCTTATGAATAATTTGATTTTAGATTGAATAGAAGAGTTATGATAATTTTTTTTTAAACAAGAAAAAAATTACATCGATATTTTTTTTTGGGGAAATTGAACTGAATCATGTGTTATTCATTATTTTCTAGCACTTATAGTTTTCCAGATTAATTATAGAGAGATCTAATTGTTTATTGAAATTACAGAATTAATCCGATTTTCTAATTTTTCAAATTAAACTATAGATTACCTTCAATTATTTAAAGAAAATGTTAAATTTCAACCATTTTTGTATTTAATACAGGTGACTTAATTTTTAAATTATAATTTTTTATAATTATAAGAAATAAATAGAAAATATTGTTAATAAAATTAATATCAGGTTAAATCACCATTGAAATGGCACTCATGATGGTAAAATATCCTAATTGGTTCAAATGTTATTAAGATTTTTATGTTTTTTTGGTTTGCTGCTTGACTTATATAATTTTCTCTTTTGACTAACTAAAATTAAATAATTCAACAAATTTTTCGCCAAGTAATTGTTAAATAAATTGTCTTTAATAATAAAAAGTTAATGTAATAAACAATGATTTGATTTTATACAGGTTTTTTTATTTATTAATTATTTGTTCAGGATTCGATGAAAATTAACACTTTCGAATCTCAAACTTCTATTTTTAATTTACGATTACGTTGGTTTTATCAAACATTACCGATTATTAAAAAACGGAGCGTAAAATATAAAATTATTTTAATTTTAAAAACTGGTTAAGATTGGATTTGTTTGATTTAATCTTCATTTTTTTATGAGAAAATTAATAAAATCTCTTTGCTAAAATAAAAGTAAAAAATGCAAAATTTACAAATTTAATATCATTTCATTATGCAGTAATAAACTGTTAATACTACCAAATAAATACTTGTGTAAATAAACTATTTCAATCCGAAGTTTACAATAACTTATACAGACTGCACAATGATGCTGCGAATTGCAGATGAATGTTTGATAAATACACTAATTAGTAACCGCAATAACAATGTGTTTATAGATCCAGGTAAGCGTATAGATACTAATATAGGTACATATAAACATACACAGAAATGGTATGGTACTACTATAATAAATGAAATATTAATTATTCCGGCTGTATTCGGTGCGCTTCTGCTGCGTTTATCTCTGTCGTATTAGCCGGTATTAAAATTAATTTATGTTCGTCAATTAAGAGCATCACTCCACTGATAAGACACAATAATAATTACACTTGCGATTATACTGTGGAAGCAGTGCAACATATATCCGGCGAACGCTAATCGCATTTCTATTTAGATATTTCTGTTTATGTATAGATAGATATTGGAGCAACATACATATAAATTCGATAACCGCGTGCCGGTAATTAATTATGTGCGAATGAATTTCATTAGCGGGAAAGACTTCCGTAATGAAGTACAGCAGTCTATGTGTACTATTGGCAAGAGAACGAGCGCGCGAATGAATTAATTACAGATGCAAATCATCAATATTTATTATGTATTTAATTAGGGGTGATTTTATGCAATTGCCAGTTCCGTACTGTCACAATCAAATGTGTATCCGATTTATATTATATTATATATTGTTTTCGATCATGTTGGAGTGCACGCTCTTATTTGCAGGAAATCTCCAATACAATAAATTAACGCTAATTAGCCTGCAGCAACGCATAAAATCAAGAGGATCAGAGTCAAATGGAAAAAATGCGCGTTTTAATGAATAAGCGATCATAAATGTAGTACCCCCCGTTTATTTATAAACCATAGGCAAACTTAATAAGTTCACAATCCTTAAAACGTTCATAAAACAATTAAAATTGTTTGTAAAATAAATTGCAGAAGGTGCTGATG
>JASKGO010005291.1:0-31332 GCA_030556065.1 Holobus sp. GC000080
TCTTCTTCTTCTTCTTCTTCTTCTTCTTCTTCTTCTTCTTCTGTTCTTCGTCTTCTTCTGCTTCTTCAGTTTCTTCTGCTTGTTCTGCTTCTTCTAAGGCCAATAACGAATCTCTGGTTAACAGTTCGGATCGTTGGGCCAATTGCTCTCGGTTTCTCGGCACACGAAACCACCGCGCGCCCATTATGCGAAACTTGTAAACAAAAGCCGCGAATGGGGGCGCCCAGCGGCCCGGACAATAAGGGAAAAATTCTAATTTCGATTCGCAATACGGCTCGTTTTGTTTCGTGCGCGCTGCCGGCCGCGGCAAGAGCCATCGTCGATACTTGCGACCGAAATAACTGGTTCTTTCCTATAGGTGCACTCTCCGAAGCTGCCCTGCAGTTAAGTATGCACTGTCACCGGTCATTCAATGTGCGCCACCGCTGCATCGCATCCTGCCTTTTTGTCTCTCCGCGCTGCCTTTCCTTTAATTGATAAGCGATGCCTGTGCGGGTACGGTTTAACCGAGGCTAATTTGCCTCGCATATATGTAAACAGAAGAATACCTAAATAAAAGGAATTCAAATCGAACGCATTGGCAGTGCACCGTTGAGCCCGTGCCTTCGCTTCGCATTTAAATATGCACGAGAGTCGAACGGAGGAAGAAAAGTCTATTGCCGAGGGAATTTCGGTCGGACGACACGGCACATCGGCCAGGCAACAACCTGTTGTCCGTTTATACTGCTGCTCGCTGGATTTCAAAAGAACATCTGTATATTTATCGACAGTCGGGTTAGCAAACGAGAGAATTTCATTTATCGCCGATGCTTTTTCGCGATTTTCTCTCTTGATGCGCAGGCGCCAACGCAAGCGCCAGCGCAAGCGACACCTATCGTCGAATAGTCTTCGGATCTCATGCGTAATAGTAGCTCATAATAGATAAACAGATCATAATAGATAGATTTCTACATAAGAGAAGTATTAATTTAATGAGTTACGGAGAAAAACGCGGAACAAACGCAGATATTGATTTTCATTGCTTGCATTAGTAATCCTGTCTTCGCGAGGCAATCGATAGCATAGCGGACGAGCACTTAAAATGATTAATACCTCGCAAATGGAGAACTTATAGAAACTGCGCGACGTATAAGAAACTGAACGAACGGTTTGCGTGCACAGGATGGCCGCGTTTTCTCGGCTCCTTCGACGTTTTTCCCCATTCGATTCGTTCTGCTGTGCGCTTTTCAAGTGTATTAGTGCCCACTTGTTTTTATGCAAATCGAAATGCGAACTATGCGAGTCGTGCGTCGCCGACAATTGCAACCGACCCCTTTCGAGGCGCAATTAATTTCGCATCGTGCAAACCGCAATTAATGTTATTGTGCCGAGATTTACCTTGTAATGAGCACCTCGCTTTTTACGTATCGCCGATTGATGCGACTGCGCCACACAATTACATTCGAATTCGTATATTAATAAACAATCGCAAGCAAACGTATCCGTTCGCAGAGGAAAAAAGGAAAATATAATTAACCGAGAATGCCGTTCGTTGGGACACCAATGCGAACGTAATATGCCAAGGTTGGGCCTTTTATTCACCACTCATTACATCTCTTTCGAGATGTAATAAACGACGAGAGCACTTAACGCACATATATTTGCGTCGTTGGTTTTTGTTTTTTGTTTTCTTGTTTTCTCGTTTGCTTCCTTCGAGCGTGGCTGCTTTCAATTTTTCCAGCAAATTTTCGTCTTGTTTTCTATTTTCGCTTTTTTTGTTTTTTCGTTTTTCGTTTTCACTCGCCGCATTAATACTTTTCGAATTGCGATTTTGCATTTCGCGTTCGCCGGTTGTTTATGCTCGCACCTATGTATATAAAATATAAAATATTCGTTTCGCAACAGCATTTCTAGTCACGATTTTCCAGCGGAATTATTATTTTACTTTTTGCAAAATATGCTATTAAGCGTAAAAGAGAGAAAAAAACTAAATAGAAACCGATTAACTCGTCGCCGAATATGTTCGCGCAATCTTTCGATGCGATGCGATGATGCAAGAAGAAATCATTGAATTTAAATTACTATTAATCATTGCGAACGTTTCTTACTTAACTTAACAACAACAATAATATTACATTCTGTGCAATTCTGGCGCGGATTATAGACCTCCGTGCATAGCGTATACTGTATAGAATTCAATAATCGAACGTCCCTGAAGCTCCCGCGATTCCCCCCGCGATTCGAGCGCTCATTATTATTAGCATTACGCCTTTCAGTAAGTCATCATCGTCTCCGTATTCTCTCCGCAATACCGCGCGATAAACACGCAAATAAAAGAGGAATTAATAATGTTTGCGGAGAACTTTTCGCCCTGTAACTGGTGGCCGCCGCTTGCCGCCGTTGCCGTCGACACGGACGAATGCCTCGCTTACACCTGCCGGGAACGTTATTTGCGTATTTGCAGATTCCGAACGGGCGAGCCCCGGCGCTCTCTCTCTCTATGCATAAAACTGCTCGAGTAAATATGCACGAAGCTCGCAGTTGACTTTCGGCGGAATTCAATTGGAGCCACTTCGCTCCGCGGCAATTATAATCCGTTGACTTTCACATATCGCAAGCGGTCGCTTTCGGTTGCTGTATGTTTAATGCCTGTGCATACCGGGTGTCCCAGCGACTTGTTTTCAGATCGCAATAACAAACTTCGTAACCATGGGAACGTTAAAACTTTAAGTGGGGCAATTTGCAGCAATTTCATTAATTAATTACAACTAAACTATTGAATCGATTTAAATGCGGTTTTCACTATAATATTGAAAAAAATATCCTCTTTAAAATGAGCGGTCACTCGACCCCCGATGCTATTTGAAGATTTTAAGATTTTTAAGTGGAAGGCCCTGGGGGGCAGGGGGTTACTGTTGCATCATAACGAAACATTCGAAAAGATGTCCCGCTAACAACAAAAATTGACGTGTCTCGGGGATTAGTTTTCATGTTATTCCCGCAGGACACTTTTCGCGGGGACACCCTGTATAAACCTGGGCCCTGGCCGTAAAACACTGAGCGGATGTTACTCTCTCTATAATTCTCCATGCTCATGAAATAATGATAAGCTCTCCTCGTGTGCCGTCAGTGTCAATTTGCATGTGCCCGCCGATGTATAAAACTGTCAATGTCCCGGTATCCCGTTCGCGAAAGCAAACGCGGCGCCGCGATAAAAACGGTTTTCCCTACTTTATAAACTATTGATGGGTCGCACCGCATCCGTCACCGAAATCCGGCTTGTTTATTTTCTTTTGTTTTTATATAATTTTTTTCGCTTCAGCCGCGGGGGCGGTCGAAATTAAATTCATCCGGAGAGCTTTTCGGAAAGCGGCGAAAGAGTGCCGCTCTCGTTCGCCGCTGCGAAGAAACGAAACAATTGAATAATTTATCGGACGGCTATTAGGTAAACACGGCTTATGTGAATGTGGGCTCGAAAGCGAAGGGTTAAGAAATCGATAATGGCCGTTCTATTCTCGATTCCCTCTATTGTAATGCGGTCGTGCATATTTAATGGACGGTGTCATCGAACGTCATTGATTCACGCGGGTGTATGTTTTCGTTAATAATGCAAAATTTACCAATCGCCGCTTTTGCTAAACGCTCCGCGCCACGACAGTCATAATCTGCACGGTCTCTGCGGAAAAATACGAAACAATAATAAAACGAAGCTGCGTACTGCTCGTACAAGTGCATTTATCTCTCGCGTATTGCCAGCTTTGCGTTGGCGGTGCCGTTCCGTTTGGGCGCGACTCACTTTATGGACCTTTCACTCTATAATCATAACGATATCGTTCTGGTTCGATTTATTTTTCCCGGCTGCGATTACGTGCGCCTCTAATTGGGCGCGTTTATGTTGCTGCTCGCGGAAAAAACGGTCGGGAAAACTAAACGCGCAATTATTTTTCATGCATAATTCGCGTTAAATAGTTAACGAAAAATCCGCCATTTATTACGAGCGTTTTCTGTTTCGATTTTTGTTTATTCGAATGTAGCATCACTCTATTTTGAATTAAATTTAATGATTTACTGCTAACATTTTTTTGTTTGTTCGGTTTCTGCAGCAACCGCAATTAGCGACTGCTCTCGTTTTGCGCTTCTTGCTGCCTTGTTTTAAAAACCGTTTAATAATTCTCTGTTTTAATGGTTTTCGGATTTTGGAATTTGTTGAAAACTTGTGGCAATTTCCATCTGAAATCAAAATCAAGTCATCAAATCAGACAAAGTATTCGAAAATATTATATTTTTGAAACTTTTAAAAGTTTCAATTTACTAAACAAAACAAAACAAAAAATTGCTAAATGACATCAGGGTGCCATGATCCGTTGGCACCCGGCATAGAAACTATGCGTTGAAACGTGCAAAAAGTCAATTTCGTTCAGCTGGAACGCCGAGCGGCAGCAACAGCACGGGAAAAAAGAAGAGAAGAGAAGAAATAAAAACAGCGAAAAAAAGACCGAAGCGATAAACCGGTGGCTATATGGCTCCACTGTTGGTTACGTACGTTCGCTAACAATTGATATTTAAACTTGTACGACCTGATTAAATCATGAATGTGTGCGAGCCCGGTTTGATAATTAGTATCATTAAACGAACGGCCGTGCCACTTAAGGCTTTGACGTTTTTTTTTTCTGCTGCGGCGCGATGCCACTTAATCTAAGTTGCACGGCTTTTTATCGAACGTTGCGCGCCGAGCTCTCGAAGAGCCCAGGCCTGTCTTCCTTCTTTGCGTTACCGTACGCGTATCAATAATCTTGCGCCGGTAACAATGGCAATAACAAATTTTATGTGCACTATACGAAGAGCGTGACCGCACCAAGAGTAAAATGGCATGGAGATGCTTTTTTGCGGTCGCGTTAAGTTTTCAGAAAATTTTGCTACAATTTTTTTCTTTGCCGGTGCAGAAAAAAAAATAGTGGGAAAAGGCTCACACAGTTGGAGCATTGTGTAATTGCACGGCTGAAGGGAAAAAAAGACGAAATTCCGAGGGAGAGAGAGAGAGAGAGACAGTTCATTTGCATGTGCTCCGTTCGTGCAATTAGTTTCGTTATTAGATCGGCCGATTTCGTTCGTTCCTTTTGCGCGGATCGCGGTTATTCCAGGTAATTTTGCGCGCGCGGAAAAAAGCGGATCACGTTTCGCATTCAGTGTACGACGCGCTAATATCGGCCGTGTGAGCTGCACCCAGCACCGAAAGCACCAAAGCGCTGCATCGGAAAGCGACAAGCAGGAAGTGACCGGTTCGCCGTACATTGGATAATATTAATTAGCAACAAAAAAATGCAGCGCGATTCGGACGGTTGCGCAAATTAATCGGCGAAACTTTGATGGATCGAGATTGCGTCTGTTGCGAACAGATACTTCGTCCCTAGTCCCCACAGCACTAAGCGGTAGTACTACGTGCACCCTCGAACAAAAAAAAAAAAAGGGAACTCTTGTGCTTAGCGGGTGGTTGCGGCCGCTCTGGCCGAGACACATCGCCAGATTTATCGTCGGCAATTTTTGCACATGTTTTAATTACCGCAAAGCGCCCGCTGCATTTCCTTACCCGAATCTGACTTTGTCGGGCGATTTATTCTCGCAGCACACCGCTCACTGTAGTAGTTTCGCACTTGATCCGCAAGTCTGACTCGATTGCGGGAACACGTTACGGCGTAACGCTAATTTCAGCCGGCCCCGCTCCGAAGGATCTTCGAGTGACTCTGTACGAATGCAAGTCGCATGCACTTTCGAGGAAGTCGAAGCGCCAAATCCATAGCGTGTACACAGTGTACAAGCGCTGATAAGTAGTTGCTCACCCATTTTTACCCATACTTGCCTGCCCGACACCAGTAAGTGCCTGTATATTTAATTACGGCATTCGTTCGGAGGTAATATTTGCTCGGTAACAACCTGTGGGAATGTGCGGTCAAGGTTGACCAAGTGTTTGTTTACGATAATAACAATAATAACAATTTCAGTAAAATGCCATTCCTTTTACACTTCTTCTTCTTCTTCTTCTTCTGCTTCGGCCTGTGTGTGCATCAGTGTGCATGTGCTGTGGCGAGTGTGTGGAAGAAGAAACTTGTTTTGTTCTTCTGATAGCGCAACACAACGCTCACTCAAATAATGTCCATCTTGAAACCGGATTCACTCTTTGGCAGCGTTCTGATTCTTCTGTAAAACGCCGTAGTGCTTGTTTAACATCGGCCAACCACACATGCACACATACGCTCACATGCACGGCTATTACGTCCGCGCATGCAGTTCGCCCCTTTTCTCTTCGTAGCCCGTCATCCGGCGTTATTGCGCCTTCGAAATTATACGAGTCCATCCTTCAACACGTAACGCGATGGGTTTTTTTTTCCCGCGTGCGTTCGAGCGCACATAAACTTATGGTACTAGTTCTGGACGGTATATATTTGATTTTATTACTAGAAAATTGACTTTCCGCGGCCGAAAGGAACACGTGAGCGAACCTTAACGGACTCACGACTCGAGGTCAACGAAGAAAATCCATCGCGAAGCAGTTATACGGTCGTCGGTGGAGCTCTCTTCTTCACCTTTCGCTGCATTTCGTCCGCGCCACTGTGCGCCGGCTGTTCCCAGTTCGAAACCCTCGAAACAGTTTCACAACTGACCACCAACGAACGGATCCATTGTTTTATCCGATTTAGGTTCGGCGTGTTTTACAAGTTTCGCAAGGAGAAACTCGTGCGGAATTGCCCACAAACTATTAACAACCTAATTTTTGATAGCAGAACGAGAAACGAACAACGAACAACGGTGGAGGGGCGAGGGAGGACACGGAGAGGAGAGGCAATAAGCGTGACCGAGTATTCGTGTTTTCGGGGCGCACCCCGGTATAATTGCGAAACTCTTTTGTTTATTCGGCTAACAGATTATTTATGTGCCGCTTGTAAAAGGCACCAATAAAGTGATTATTTATAAAAGTCTTATCTTCGCCGCCGTGGCATTATTTATTTTCTAATTAATTTATCCGCGCGTCGAATTGAGAAGGGCACAGTTTACGCGTTAAGGTATAAGTTCGCTGGGCGAAACCGAGCCTCCCACCGACCCTTATCAGCTAATATACTCATATTGGCCGTGTCCCTCTGTGTGTGCGTGCGTACGTGTGTTGTTAGTGCGTGTGTTTGAGTGCGTGTGCGAGTACTGTATGT
Organism: Holobus sp. GC000080; assembly: GCA_030556065.1. Taxonomy (NCBI): domain Eukaryota; kingdom Metazoa; phylum Arthropoda; class Insecta; order Coleoptera; family Staphylinidae; genus Holobus; species Holobus sp. GC000080. The sequence continues at coordinate 7,179 of JASKGO010005291.1, forward strand.
GATTTTTTTCGTCCGACCCGACGTATATACGGACAATCTGCAAAATGCACATTCCTTCCCAGTCAGCGGTATGTTATTATGAAATCCGCTTTATTGCTTGTAAAGTAACGGCTCACCGAGAGCTTATCAAAAATCTCGCTAAATATACATTCATGGAGACCGACACACACACACACACACACACACACGGGCACACACAGATGCACACGGATGCCCACGGATGCAAAGGTACAGAGGCCCTATGCCATATGAAAAGTTAATTACACGGACGATTCAGCAATAAAATTCGGTTCTGCTGCATCTCCGATACATCCGATCGTTGTTAACAAGTGTTTGTCGAAAAGGTCGGCAGTTTTTCGCGGTCACCGATGGCAACGAACGCACGTTGCTTGGCACCGCGCGTCACTAATAACTGCAAAGAAACAGTATACGGAAAAGAAGAAACAAAAAAACAAACAAACGAAAAGAAGCGTTGGCATGTAATGTGCAAACGCGGAAATAGAACTTTCGCAAAGTCACACGATACGGTCCCTTTTAATTTGCCGTTTCTTGTCGTCCCACCTTTGTCGTTTCGGGTCACTTCCGGCGATCCGGTTTTCGTGCGACCGGTACGATTTCGTCTTCGCGTATCATTAGTGCTTAGTGATTAGCGATCGGGTGGCGTTACGTGCACTTATATTGCCCGTTGCCCGCGACGACGTTGATTAATCGACGGCATACGCGCCCGGAGAGGTGTCGCCTTTTAAATGCACACTTATTCGATTATCCCAAAAAACGATTGGATTCCGCGGGGCACAATTAAAATTTCGATGCACTTATTAATTACGTGCTAATCGCTTCGCACCAATTATATCGATCGACCGGAAACGGGAATCGCTTGATTTTCGGTCCCGCGCGGACCGTTTCTTCTCGTCCGGGACGATGACGCACGCAATCGGAATCGTGATTCGTCGAACTGCGAGCGATTTTTTTCTTCTCTGCGAGGGAAAAATTTACGCGAACGGCGTGCATCGCGGAGAAGAACTATGGCAACGATTTCGGTATCGAAATTCGTGCATAAAGTCCGCCATCATTTTTCGCATTCCTCGGCGCTTGTATCGAGGGATTTTTCGCATCGCGGAATATTTCGCGTGCGACGGGGAAGCGTTTTTCGGTGCTGCTGCTACTGCCGCTGCCGCCGCCGCATTTCGCGCGAAACTATTTCGGACATCGGCATCGGCATCGGAAACCGCGAAAATTACTTTCGACGTTCGACACGGCGGAGACGACCGGCGGCGCAGAGGAATCGTGCTGATCGCTGATAAAAATCGCCGCCACTAAATTTCATTGCGCCATTCTCGAATTAATCAATACATATATATATAGAGAGAGAGAAGAGAGGGTCTGTTTTATACCTATTGCATTATTGTTGACATAACCATAAATTGCCCATTATGCCGGTAATGTTGTCAATATCGTTGCCGGAGTGTATTCCTTTAGCGCCGCGATAAAATATTAAGTGCAGGAATGTCGTTATTTTTATATATACAGTATGCATATACAAATGTATAGCTATATATTGACGAGTGGATGGATCGGCGTCGCCATTGACAACGTCTACAGATAGAGGGTCCCCTAAAAGAGAGACAAAGAAAAGAACAACAACCAACGAAAACAAAAAAATAATAGCCATCGGATCTTTGTCTCTTCGTTTGTTTTTTTTTTTTTTTTTGTTTGCTCCTCTCTATCTTTCTCCGCGCAGCGTCTGTTTTGTAACCGATGCAATTAGCATTTTTAGTGCCCAGTAAAATTTTAATAATAGAACCGGAATGAGTGGGAACCGTATGCGCGCTTAGCAAAGGATGCCTTTTTAGAAAGAACGAGCTTAATAGGTGCTAATGATGCCAGAACAAATTTTACCGTCGACCAATGCAAATTTTGTTTCGTCGCCGAAGACAAAATCGAATCTCTCCGATTCCGAAATTGGCGGTGCCGAGCGAAATATGCATCGGATGGAGTTTTGTGACTTATCCGTAACTTACTTCGAACATCCTTTCCACATTGAAAGTACCGTTTACTTCTGAAATTATTCTCAAAAGAAATGAAATAGTTTTATGACAATTACAATTCGATCTTCTTCGTAACATTTAACATTTAATCTGTTCGAACGTTCGGTTCGAATGAATAGGTTTCCGAAGAAGCGTGGGCTTCAGATTAGAAACACAAATGACCATTTCGTATTATTAATATGTGTCTTTTATTCGATCTTATATACTCCATGTTCGTATATACATAGATATGAACGAAATCCCCACAGTATATATATATGCGTGCAGAGATAAATTCGAAATTGTATTGTGGCCCGTGTATACAGTTTATGTAGTAAATAAGGCCATAAACATAAATGTTAACCTTGCGGCCTACAGCGAGTTAAGAGGTTCGGATGCGTGGGTTCTTTGCCATTCTTCGAAATTGCATTCGCCATACTTTATCATCGGCGAGAGCGCGGTTTTAGCATAATTGTAGTGGACCGGGGCGTCTCGTTCCCCGTACCCATGCACGTATTACAGATAGGATTGCTGAACACAGTAGGAACATTTCAAATGCGGTACATTTACCCAAATTGCGCCATTAACTCGAACCGACTTAAATACACCTTATTATTTCATTAGTAAATATTTACTAGAAAGAGATTTCATGGCTGTTCTGTGCGCGGCCGGTTTTTTTTTTATTGGTCTTTTGGTACGGGTGGTCTTCGCAGCGCCTAAACTCTAATTAAAGCCATTATTGTGTGGATAACAAGATAATCTTTATTTAGGCGAGCCATTACCACCATTAAGATCTTGTAGAAAGTAAAAATAATCCTGAATTATTCCCCGCGTCAATATCCTTGTTTGTTTAATTTATTATTTCTTTGAATTTTTTTTCACTTTTATTTTTTTTATTTATTTTTTATTAAGTTTTTTGTTCTTTTTGTTTCAGGTAAGCGCGGAACATCAATTTTATTACATTTTCCGATGGAAGTTTTCGGTGATCCTGTATGTATCGGTTCTTCCGAGTCGCTTATTAATATCTCTTCTTTTGCGTGCGTGCGTGCGTGTGTGTGTGTTTGCTGGTGTGTTTGTGCATGAATGAATGTTAAGGAATGACGGATTACAGATCCTATGGCAAAGCAAATAAAAGGAATCTCTGTAATATTACTTTTCACACCCCGACATCAATCATGATAGGATCGTTTTAAGAACTTTTTCAGCGTCCTTCCGTCGCCGGATTAGAAAGTGCAGAAGAGGCAGCGACAAAAAAGCAAACAGAAAGAACGGAAAAAAGTAAAATAATGGAGCGGTCGAATGCGCGTCGTCGATCGAGGAGATTGAGAAGAAAGTGAAAAAAGTGAAAAAGCGGCGGCTAAAATTAGCTCTATGCGGTCGTTTGTAGCACTTAAACGGCTCCAAAAACACCATTTCAACACTTCAATTATGTGGCGTTTTTACGTTTCTTTTTTTTTTTCGTTTTTCCTCTTCGTCGGCCCGATCGAATTTTACTAATTTCTTTGCGAATTATCTCAGAGGTAATAGTCGTTTCGCAGTCGCGCCCCGATTTGCCGGCATTTATATTTGATGCGGTTCCGGGCCGGATTCGATGGCAATGTAATCAATCACCCGGCTAACACAATGTTTCCTTTCGTCGTTTTCGGATTTTTTGCTTTTTTTTTTTCTTCAACTTCTTGTTTTAGTAAAAACTCTCCTCGTTTCGCATTGTGCCATGCGCCATCCGCAAATATACAAATACAAACTATGAAAGAGCAAACAGCGGCGATTTTAGTTGCGTCAATATTATTCGACCGTTCGTTGGATTTCCGGGCTTTATGACTCGGCACGACGGACGTCGCGCCCTTTGCCGAGGAAATTCGTTTCGCGAAATTATTCGCCGATTCGCAAACGAGCATCGTGTCTAAATTAAGACCGCTTCCTTCGCGTAATGCGCTCGATGCGCGCATTTAATAATTCCCTTTGAGGCGGCGCCTTAAAATAACACCTATGGGCAATTTGCTTCGACACATGTGTCGCATCATGTCGCAATTACCGTGCGCTTTGACTGTGAACGCGCGCCCGAAAACCGAAAAAGTGCTGCTTTCATCGCCGGCTGCGACGCGCGAATGAATTTCCCGGAAAACGGCGCGGAATATTTACGATTGCCCGTGTGGGCGCTGTCGGTGTTAATAAACGCGACGAAGAAAAATCCGCTTTTGTGCATACAGTGTCGACCGTCGAGCGGAGTCATGTGTGCGCGCCCGCGAATTTCCCGTTGCGTTTCCTGTTGGCTATCGGGCATTGTGCTCGCGCGACTTTGATTTTGAATTATTAGCCGGCCGAGAACTTCGAAAAACGCTGCGGCGAACGATAACGGGGAAAGCGAAGGAATCTTCCCACTCGGACCGGGCCCGAATGCAGCGACGCGAGAGGGAGCGCCTCTTCTCTCGGCCGCCACGTATCTAATCTATGAATTTATTGTATTCGTCACGGATTAGCATCAGCCATTATTTAACAATATGGAAATCATATTTCCGCTTGAGAATTCCGCGCAATTTGTCAAGCGAGTAGATTTTTAGAGTGTGTGCGTGGACGAAAAAAAAAAACAAAAAAAAAAACAAAAAAAAGCAAAAAAAAGTGACGTGCTTTGATTGCACCGTTTTTTTTTTGCTCTCGCCACCGATACAGCGATATTTTATGAATTATTAATCGATTTCCAAGGGTGCTCCTTCTCATCCATCCGGATGTATTGGATGCATTGAATGTAGAACAAACATTCAGACTTCGGTGCTCTGACGCGGTCAATTAATTTAACATCGATTCCGTTCGATCGGCATTGCGACTTCGAGGGTGCTCCACCGGCCGCTGTTTACCGTTCGCGCGCTAATTAAATCTTCCAATCTTCCATTGTATAAGATACGCGGGAAGCAACGTTTTATCCGTTGCCCGCTGCATCGCCCACCGCACTTTCCATTGGCCGTCCTAATTGGTATCCGGCGTGTCACCCCCAACGACACTGTGGATCACTGGAAATAGCCGCTGACGGAAAATCAATTTTGCTAATTACCACCTGCGAGTGTATCGCCCATTAAACGTTGCTGCTTTTACAAATCGTTTTTTTTTCATTGAATTTCACTTAATTTCGTTTATTAAATGGTCCTTCCTGCGAATCGAGCGCCGCTTCGCCACCCCATTGTTACGCCACTGGCTGTTATTAAAACAGTCGGCGGCATTTCCGAATGGCAGCGCAAGTGAATACTATATACGCCACGATGCGATTGTTATCTCACTGAAAAGCTGCCATTTATTCTAATAAATTGGATGGCTGCTTCGTTCGCAACATCTAAATTTCATTATTTCATATCGATGCATCTTTAGTATATCTATAATGTAGCGGGTTTATGACTACTTGTTCTTTTACTCCTTCGAGACTGACAATTTTATAACTTGCGTACGTTATATGCGGTTGTCGACCGGCGCATCCCCTTGAAAAAATCGTTATACAGAGTTAGATTTGTTTTTCGACTCGTTTCTTTTTTATTTGTTTTATATTTAACTATTTTTCTAATAATTTAGTAAAACTTTATTTTAGAAAGATTGAAAATTCCACTTTGTATTCGCAACCGGTTTGGGACCCAATTTTTGACGCTCTTAAAATGTCCACGGTGGAGAATAATCTCCAGTGGCACCCTATTGGTGCATTGTGACGATGGAGCGTCCTGATTGGCTGATAGCTACTCTCGGCGTTTCACGTTTGAAAAGCTATCAGCCAATCAGAACGCTCCATTGTCGCAATGCACCAATAGGGTGCCACTGGAGATTTTCTCCAATTTGGAGATTTCAAGAGCGTCAAAAATTGGGCCCCTGGTCGGAAATTATTCCACTTTTCATTTTTAAAGGGCACGCCTTACGTTCGCTTTTTTTAATTCCTATGAATCCTATGGTTATTTTCAGTCTGAAACAGTATAAGAGGCAATATTTCATGAAAAGGAAATTGACGAATCGCCCATTGGTCGACTTGCACGGGTCGGACTTGATGAACTTTTCCCGAAGTGTCATTGATGTACGGGATGCGTGCGCTTTTCGTGTCGCACATGGCGCGACATCAAAAATACCGCCGAGTGAAAAATCTCGTCGCTATTTCAGTTCTCGTGCGATAGCGCAGCCTTTTGTCTCGTAGAAAATAAATACCGGCAAATATTTGACGAGAATAGGCGCGGCGGCGGCGGCGGAGGCGCGTGGGTGTGGATTTTCCGCGCGATTCTAATATATTCTCCGTCCGTTCTCTTATCCACACTCCCGCGTCCTTTCTATCCGTTTGATGGATGCAATTATTAATAGTGATGGCGAGCGCGGAAGAAGAAGAATAAGTTTTTAATTTCGCCAATACAAGTCGGATTTTTTTTTTCTTCCGCCAATACAAACTTCCATAGATGTAATTACAAATGTATAAACATTTCTCTTTTCGACCTGGAAAATCTTTTTACGAGGACCTCCCATGAAATATCCGATGGGCAATAAAGCTCACTTGTGTGTTCGCGCGTACGTGTGTATGTGTATAATCGGTAAAGCACCTGGAGGTTTCCAAATAAATAAATAATGCTACGTCGCGTTAGAAGCGGATGATATTTATACGCATAAAATGTATTGGTTGCTCGTAAAAAGTGGCCTTATAAACCGAATTACCACCAACAGACGTAAATATTTTCTCCAGCGGTGGAAATTGTTTCCTCTCGATTTCTCGTCTTCGTCTCTTCGTCCCTTCTAACTTTTCCTGACAGTAAGATTATCAAAAAAAAAAAGTGCGAACATTTTTAATTTGTTGGATTATTACGAAGAACGAAAAAAAAAGAAAAAAAAAACGACTTATAAATTTCATTAGATGCGGATTGGATCGGCTCGTATAATATAACTTATAATAAAGTAACATTTCCATTTATGCGCGACAGCTTCTCAAGAGCTTTCTTTATGCCTTATTGACTATCGCATTAACCCGATTAAATCATTTGTCCTGTTAAACGCGCATGGAAATCCACGAACGACGTATTAAGATCATAATTCGATTGTTGTATCCAACAAAACGGCGCATTCGATTGAGTTGCTCTTCGCCTCTCTCTTGTTGCGCTCCGTTCGGTTCGCCGAAGCGGTTCGTATATACGCTGAAGATCGCCGGAAAAAAAAAGAACTGCCGTCAATTCGTTGATTGGTCAGAGATGGCCCGCGACAGGCCATCATAGAGCAGATCCGAAAACCGATCGGCCGAATGACTGCCTCCTCCTCGTACCGAATTTACTGTCATGACTCATCGGAAATCATAAAGTTGGATTCTTCTTTCATACGGAGCCGATCTGGCAAAGGCAATGGAAAAGTTGAAATGTCAAAAGCAAACACCTCTCTTATCGTGGATAACATATACATATCCATTATCGCGTATGTGCATTTAATGGGATTTACGTCTTCATTGTATCTGAAATTTCGACGTGTTCTTAGTCGTGCTTTAATCTTCGACTTACAATACAGTGCGAACAACAAGTTTATCTAAGATTTTTATGCATCTTGGAAGCTACCCATTGGGTAGCTTTCAGTTTAAAGATGAACAGTTGGGGTTTCAGTTTAAAGATGAACAGAAGGGCTTGAAGACGGTCCTACAATTTTGATCGCTCTGTATGAAGACACACTTAAGAGGATCGATGGAGTGAGATAATTCACTGTCATTGTCTAGTTAACGCAGTGCACCGCGAATTGCATTACACTGTGTGCGATGGCTGCGTGCGTGCGGGGTTAAAACCGAGCCAAATTAGATTTAGATAAAAGATCCGCAAGCTTTGACGGAACGCGACAGAGGGAGAGAAGGGGTTGCGGTCTCTCTTTCTCTCTCTCTCTCACTCACTCTCACTCTTCGGTAATCCGACATCATTAGAGAGTATATACGCAACTCCTTTGTATTTACCACCTATATGGTACATTTCTGACAGCACATACGCTCTTTGCTGTTCCATCTATTTGCCCATCTATCATCCATCTATCTATCCATCTTTGCAATCTTACCAATACCCACCTGCATCGCATCTACTGACATAATACGTGGCGAGCGATTAATTACGCGGACAATTACGATTTGTGGAAGAAGAAGAACGCACGGCGTGAAAGTTAATTAACAGATCGGACAACTAGGAGGAATTCATTCCGTTCTCGGTCGCTCGCGCTCCTCTCACTTTCCGAACCGTCGATTCCTGCCGCCTCTAAAACGAATCGAAATTTGATTGATGTGAATCAAATATTATTTAGCGCAGCGGGTCGTTGCTTGGTGCATTGCACGCGGCACTCCGCAGGACTTCGCCTCTCACTTCGTTCGAATTTTCGACATCTCATTGATCTGCGCGCCGCGATCTATTTGCGCGATCGCATCAACCAATGTTGATAACTTTCTCTATTCGCTATTCTGTTCGCCGGTCGGTCTCCGCTCGCAATTCCATCAATTGCATATGGATGTTGGAATTTCATTAAGGGCTACTTGTTTAAGGAGGATCCGTCGAGATGGTTCCCCAACGGCCAACGGGAAAGATACGTTTTTCAAAACGTACGCATGGCGAAATTAATGAGACAAACAAGAGTCCCAAGTTTTGCCATCGGTCATGAATATGCATGTGCCCGAACGTAATTACCTCGATTTGATGAATTTTCTGTTCCTCGCCGCCCTCGCCCGCCCCCGTTCCGAATTACATTATCTCGAACGGAAAAAATCGCTCAAGATAGGGATCGCATGGTGAGCGGCGGCATGCTCGGGTTCAGTCAAATGCGAAGGTATAGGAAAATGGACACAGGAAGTGCAGATGGTTAGAAACGTATTGAGTTGAATTAAAAGTCGCGTTTAGCATACAGCTGAGATGGCCCGAAATGGATCTCGGGTAGTTTTCACTAAGTTGCCAGACTACTAGTTTTTCAAACTTCGCATTTCGATGCGTGATTTTTGCTTGTTTCGCCCACTGCCAAAATCAGCGATCGTCGCAACTCCACTTTCCGACCATCGGAGTTGGGTTTTTTTTGTTCCAAATCAATGCTCCAGCACGGAGGAGCGCATCGAGATGATTAGTTGTCGATATATTGATGAAGATGACCCAAATAATTCGATATGTATTAAGTCCGTCTTGTGCATGGCACCCATCTCTTATATTCTGTGGGCATTGTCATTGAGAAATGGTTTGTAATTATCGGCAAGGTACTCACTCTCACACCTACCCGCCGGTCAACAATAAGAGCCTAGCATTGTTCCCTATTGTTCATTAACAGTATAATTAACAGCGTGCTGGTTATCCGATAATTAATGGATAGCCGCGCGTTGTGGCACAACCCGGAGCGAGCCAATCGGAAGATTCTCACAAACAAGTTTACGTGTACGTTTACGTGTACGCATCATCCGTACCAACATGTAACGTTTACGAGCCCGAGAAAAAAGTTCCGCACTTGACAGTTCCAGCTAATGATCCTGCATTTCATAATGAAGACTTTGTTAATTTTCGTATCGACTCTTCTTCTCGCAGCCGCGGCCGCTGCCACAGCTGCATACAATGCAATCGTGAAATGAGTTTAGGTGAGAAGAGAGGCCTCGGCTCGGCCGGCCGCTTTCAATTCTTTGGCGCGCGAAGGTGGGAAGCGGTTATTCACACATTCGCTTCTCTCGCCTTCTCCGTCGTCTTGCTTCTTGCTGCTCGCTGCTCGCTTCTTCGCCACTATTGACAAATAAGTTGGGGGAGACTCGGACACAATTCTTCCTGCGAGAAACGAACAAATGATTGTGCACGCATCCATTGTTTGAATCGACCGTTTTTTGACTGACATTTGAATACGACCAGAAAGAGAGATGTATTACTTGCCTGCATCACCTACATGCTTTCCTTGCACTTATCTGCTGTGTAACTACATATGCACTTCTGTATATCCGCTTTCATTTTCTGGGCGCTATTGCCAGTTCGTTTTTGTTCTCACTCCGTCATCTCACTCGACCGGCTTTTTTTCTCATAGATTTTCAATGTTTACTTAAATTACCACTTTTTACCGATTTTTGAACTAGTTAATATTGCAAACTAATGATGAAATATATTGACGTTGAATAGTTCAACACCGAATAAGCCGATGTTTTATTTTTATTTATTTTTTGTGACCGTAAAAGCACAAAGGAAGAGAGGTGGCGAGATGGCGAAAGTCCCCAAACATGTAACACGACTCTGTTTATGGGCACCCCTTAGGTAAAATAATTTGTTTTGGTGTACCATTACAATACTGCGTTCGGAAGGGCTGCTTTTCTCCGGCTCGTCACTAGCATTTTCGTCTTGCCGCTGTAATTAAGAATGGAAATCCAGTCGGCCGGCCTGTGTTAGTTCCTGCTACGTGCAAGCTTCATTAAGAGAAAACTCAACATTTAACATGACGGACGCCCTTTTCATTATTTCCCCCTCTGCTGCTACATATAAATAAAAACGAATAAAAAAATTCCATTGATTTCGTTCGTTTCTAGAACGTAATATTCATCGGCATCGTGAAGTCCTGAAGTATTGTAAATATTGACTCGGTTGTGGCGCATCCTTGTTTCAGATTTCGGATTGATAACACGGATCACATAATGGATGTGAACAAAGGGAACGCCCAATTCGAGTATGACCAAGTGAACATAATATGTCCGGTATACATGCCAGGTACATTCGACGAGGACGCCGAGAAGTACATCATTTATAACGTGTCCAAGGAAGAATACGAAACTTGCCGGATCACGAATCCGAATCCGAGGATCATTGCCATTTGCGACAAGCCGCACAAACTTATGTACTTCACAATTACGTTTCGTCCCTTCACGCCGCAACCGGGCGGTTTAGAGTTCCTACCGGGCAAGGACTATTATTTCATATGTGAGTAAATTGATTAATTGCGCTGCCGATTGCCCCCCGCACTAATCGATCCTGCATCTAGCGATTCATTGTTAACTGACCTACATATATAAACAAATATTTAATTTTGCATATATTATACATATAGATGAAATTAATTAGTAGTCGTACGGATTCAGTCGAACAATTGGCTTTTCAACTTTTTTTTTTGCTTTTTGTTTTTTGTTTTCTAGCAGTAGTAATAAATTTTGATGCCCTGCTGATTTGCGGAAAGGTAGAAACTGCATGCTTTTCTTTAATTACCGTAATAGCCGCCGATTCAAATCTAAAGACCGAACGTTACGTGTTCGGGGCGATGGAATCGCTTTTAATGGGGCTTTCGCGGAACGCTTTTAAAATTTCGGTCTGCCCGCAGCAGCGGAGCCATAAGCAAGCGGCAGCAGCAGCAGCAGCAGCTAATTTGTGTTTTGCATGCAGCCACATCTTCAAAGGAAGATCTGCACAGACGGATCGGCGGTAGATGCAGTTCGAACAACATGAAAATCGTATTCAAAGTGTGCTGCGCCCCCGACGCCCAGAATGCGACGATCACGACGCGGACGAGTTCCGTGTCCAGCAGCACGGCGATCAGCTGGCCGGTGCGTCCGGCGCCCTCCCGCCCGCCGACCACAATGGTATCCATTGTGTCCACGCATCACATCACGCGGACCGAGATTCCGACGACGAAGCGACCGACCAAGAAGATCGGTCAGTATTGCCGCCCCCGAAACGCCCCTCGCTCTATTTATTCTTCCTACCTGTGCGTCGATTGTGAATTTCTTCATTCACAATTTTCGAATTTCAAATTTTCAGTTTTCGAATTTTCAATTTTCAAATTTTTCACAATTTGTTTCCGTTGCAGTCGAGTACGACAAGCTTCCGAACGAGGTGGTGAAGAACGAAGAGCTCACCTACTCGCGAGGCGTTTGGCTGTCGGCCGGCCCGTCCGGCTTCTTCGTCGTCGCTGCTTGCGTGGCCGTCCTAAGGTGGCGGTGAGCGCAGAAGAGGAGCCATCCCCGGCGAACCGAAATCTGATACGCGGACCTTACGCGGAACAATTGTACATTTCACCGGCCGCCCCGTTCTGCGGTGGCGGCGGCGGCGGCGGCGAGCGCGAAAAGTGATGTGTGATTTTGCACCAACAGAGACAGACGTCGATTCTGTAAATAAATCTATAAATATAGCTGCTAAGGACCTCGAATCGACGCCATCCGTAATAATTTTAGTAGGTACAGCTGCCGAAGCTGTTGTGATAATAAAATCTGTCGTATTTTAGTTAATTGTAATGAATTTAGTCGTGCGGGGACTGTAAATTCGAATTGTTTGTCGCGTCGCCGCGCACTCAGGCTGCTGGGCTTTTAGTCTAATTGAAGAATTTTTAGTGCCCGCGGGCCGTCAACTGCCAGTCAAAGCTCGCCACTCTCGTGTGCGGCACTGCGGCAATCCGATAAAAAAAACTAGCTCTAAGATGCCGAGAGATGTACTACGCGAGTGCAACCTAGTGAATTTTGCAGAACGAATCTATATATTCTATTTAATTCCAAAGACGATTTTACAACGAAAAGAAAAAAAAAACAGCTCTGCATCCGCGAACATAACATAATTTTCCGTTTTTATCTTTTTATCTTAATTTTCCACGAAACGAAGCGTACGTGTGCGAAAAGGCAAGGCGTCCGAGGAAGAAAAAAGAAATGTGTGCTATAACGCGATACCCTTCTCTGTAAATATTATCGTCTAGCGTATTGCGTAGGAATAAACTTTTCAATTATTTATACCATGATGACTGTGTAGTATATTATACAAATATTATAGATATATCTATGTAATATTATTCTTATAAACAAAAATATTTTTGTTCGTTAAATGATTATCAACCAGGGGCCAAAAATTAACAACTAATTCCATACACTTTACATTAACGAAATCGTTAAACATCAAAACAAAACGAAAAAAGTATCGATCCAATTTGATATGCGTATCTGTATACTATGTAAGACGACAAAACGAAACTTTTGTAAATGTATTTCCGTCTACAATCTCCCTTGTTTATGTACAACGCTTTTAATTATGTACTCAGTAATAGTGGACCACTTTTATGTGCAGCTTACAATTACGACATAGAAGTCTTATGTGCTGACCCTGTGTTCGCCGTCATTGATAAGCGACCGTTGTAGTAGAGAATGTTGCCAGTATAACAATATCATTTTTCTGGAAGGATTTGTTGTGTTCTGCGCGAAGGCCGTTTATTTCTAAGAATCCTTATCATATTTGCAATAAGTAAATCGATGTAAAGTGAATGCTTAAGTGTATGTACAAAAGAACCTGAGGGCGCCAATAAAAGTACTAAGAATTTAATTTACATTTCTTTTATCTTATTCCGTTCCAAAATTCCAGGTAAGAGCTAGTGAAAACATTGCGCCAATTGATTTTTGAAACGAGCGGATGGTAACGCTGTAGAGAAATCTGTTTTATATTTGAACATCGGCTTCTGTCATGCAGGTGGCGCCGGACCATCGAAATTCGCATTAATAGCCGAAGAAACCGCAAAGTAGAAACCGTCTAAATTGAGTAATAATTTTTCATTGATGCCAATCATTTCAACGACGTTACCTTCCCAGTAATATTGGTAAATAGTTTAATTTTATTTTCACTACTATTTTCACTACTAAACTTTTAATGTAGTTATATCTTATTATATTATATTTCGTAGAAAGTTTTTTTTTAAGTTAGCTTTGAATAAAGATAAAGGGAGCGTCGTTTTATGCATTTCGTAATCCCAAAACGGATTTAAAACTTATTAATGTAAAAAACGGAACGCATCAAGCCGCTGAAAATTTACTAAAAAGCGAAGTTAATGATATCCAAAGAGGCAAAAACAATATCGACAGCGTGTCAATAAAGAGTGAACCCTTCAAGGGTTTTTTTATTGCCGCGTAAAACTAAAGTCAAATTATAAATCATATTGTTAGGTTTCATAGAGAAAATAATAATGCAGAAACAATGTTAGTCGGCGGAGAATTGACAGATCATTAATAACTTCGCTGTGTAGTGTGCAAGCGTTTTTGCCGTTTCGGCACTTAGCGGACTTTTTTTCGCGCGGCGCTAAATAAAGCCGGAGAGCGGCCTCGTAATGAGAATGTGCGACATTAGATAACTGTCACATTCGATCATCGGAGATTCGCCAACAGGCGGGCGCCCCATTTGAATAACGCCAAATGGGGAAAGTTAAGGTAAATTATATGAGGCAGTAGTTTTCCGTTTCGTCTGCCACGGGAGATTATTTGACAGGATTATAATGAAGTCGAAAAATATTATTCCTCAAGCTCACGCGCAAAACCAATCAAACTTTATACGCCAGAAACAATAGTCGGATCCGTTCGTTCGGCGGTCGAAAAGCAATGCAAATTACCGCGCCGCGCCTAAACTTTAAATGAAAAATTTAAATAATTAGTCCGGCCGACATTCGCGTAATCGCGCGCGCGCATTATCCGCTCGAATTGAATAATTCCCTGTTTATTTAGCCGATGAGTTCTCGCCGTTGTAATACACACACACACATATAAAAATGATATTACCAATTATTCATTTACGAGGTGCCGAAGTCAATTTGCCGAAAATTGCAGTTACGAAGGCACAATATGAGTATATTGCTGTTCGTATAGTATATAAGATGAATATTGGCATTTTATAACGACGCGGTGAATAAACGCAAGTTATAGCTTATTTCGCTAATATGTTTTACTATGTATTACAAAAGAGTTTATGTTTTGGTGCGCGGCGCGCTCAGACGAACGACGAACCAGTCCTAATAATAAAGTCCCGCAAACAACTTAATCGGCAAGTACCTACACCTACAGTATACCTCTTGGAAAGTGCGGCGCGACAAACCTGTGACTTTTCACAAATGTTTGCGATCTACTTCCGACAACATTGTTCGCCAGACTTTATTGGCGCTCTTATTAAATATAGCTATTTGCTTTTGTCAGTGTGCCCGCTTCGCAACTGCAGCACAGTAATTCGCTATTTCGATCATTCGAAACTGGGAAAAACCGCAAGTAAACTTTAGAGCTTTCTGTAAGCTGCAGGTAACAGCTACAGCGCTTGCGCAATAGGTTCTTTCCACTTGGCTAAATAAAAAAGTAGTTTTTTCTTTTGTATAAAAATCCTGTGGTGCCCGGCGCCTTCAAATCTATTAGAAACCAAAAATGCGATTTTCATCAAAACTACGCTGTTGTTAAAAAAAACTTATTATGTAACATAAATCATTGTAATTCTAGTAATTATAATCCTAATTTGGTTTAGAACATTAATCCGACTTAATTCAATTTGGTAATTTTCAATTTCTTACTGATTACGTTTGCCGTTGCAACCAATTGGCTGGCCGTTTAGATGGCGAACCAATTATCAATATTAGCTTCGACCATTTCTAAGGGGATTACTAAGGTCTAATCAAATAATCAAATAAACTTTTGTTTAAAAACATGTGATTCATTATTAATTTCAGTGATTTTTTCAATTTTTTGTTTGTTTGCGCCTTTCGAAGGGAAACATCCTTTGAAAAAAAGATAAAAAGGACTCGAAAAGCGTAAATTGGAATCGTGTAATTCCACCGACGCAATTCACGCTATAGTTATTAATATTTCGATATAAATCGGAATGATTGTCGTGGTAGTAACAAGTAAATGCGTCGTAAATCTACCACCTGTAGGATACTGGACGCGCCTCGTAAATCTATCCACTTATCGAAAATGTTTTTCGCAGCGCCGAATTTATGTCATCGACGAACATCAATTAGCGGCGCGGAAATAAAAGGCCACTTTTTATACGCGACGGCGAGCCGGCAGAGTAGACGCTCCTTATCTCCGCACTGTTCCTTCGGTTTTTGTTTGCAGTCGCTCTAATGAAAATGTAACATTAAGTTAAATAAATGCGAAATTGCTCCGTGTTAGAACAGCAACAACGAAACGAATTAAAAAAAAAAAAAACGAGAGCATAAAATAAAAGACAAATATAATTCTTGAATCCATTTCAATCCTCGCTAACTAATTGCGGATCATAAACAATTTTAATTGCTTCATTTCGGAGGGCGGCGAAGAAGCGTCCCGAGAATCCGCACGAAACTACACTGCAGTTTCATTTTCGTTTCGTCGTTTTTCTCGCGCCGTTTTGTTGTTGATCGATTGACGCTCTGTTTGTCGGTCAGTTACAGTCGCTTAATGGGCCACCCATTTTTTATTCATTTTATAAAATGCATTTTGATAGCTATCGATTGAAATAAGTGACTTTTAACTGTCATTAAATAACTGTTTTCGCCGCAATAGCTTCCGGTTCTGTGTCCATTGCAATTTGCCATTTATTCGGGATTCTTTTTTCTTTCGTTTTCCGATTATACAGGGTGCACAGGATTACAGCGAAAAGTGTCCAGTAGGAATGACACGAAAACTACTCGTTTTAAAGGAAATCCCTGGGACACGTCGATTTTTTGGTCGTTAACGGGACATCTTTTGGAATGTTTCGTTATGGTGCATGAAGTCGCGCCTTGCCGCCCACGGCCCCTCACCTAAAAATCTTAAACAATCTTAAATGGGGTCGAGTGACTCCTCATTTTAAAGAGAATACTTTTTTCAATATTATCCGTTTTAAAATCGATTCAATAGTTTTGTTGGAATAAATTAATGAAATTGATACAAATTGCCCATTTCCACTTAACGTTTCAATGGTTACGAAGTTATTATTGTGATCTGAAAGCAAGGGGAAATGGGCGATCGCTGGGACACCCTGTATAGATACATATGTATATAGTTTTTTTTTTTTATATATAGGGGATGTCGAGTAGTATTCGTTTTAACTGCTTGATAAGCCAATACAAAGCGTGCAGCAGTAGTAAATCCATTGCGAATTACGGGCAGCTATAGTACAGAGTGAATTTGTTAAATATTTTATGATAGTTTTGCCGCGTTAATGCGCTGCTTTTTGCCCCGCGTCCGCGGTGAAAGACGAAGCAATCGGACGGTCGGCAACCGGCGATCCTCCTCCGAATTTCGCTGAATTATGTAATTGTTGCTAGTGCCGCGATGAATTATTAAATTAATAAGCGTTATGCGGTAGTATCCTGAACGTGGTAATTTCTAATTTACCTTTTATCCAGTTGGGTACTGGATACTCAGTAACGAAGAGTATATCCGGCAAGCGAATTCGCCGGTTTCGAACGAATTTCATGTTGCGGCTTCGGATCGCCGCACGCGCAATTTTAAATTGTGAACGTTGCGTCTTGGATCGGACGCGGCGGCCAATGCGAATCAATCAATCGTTAATTAAGTTCACTTGTTGTGTTAGGAGCCACTCGCCCCCAATCCGCTCGCTTTTTCTCTCTCTCTCTCTCTCCGAATCCGTCCGGCGGAGCGAAGAACTGTCTTATCGCGCGCATCATTTATCTCCTAACTAACAATTTGGCACTATTATGCAACAGATCATTGTGACGGCGAAGGGATTAGTAGCGATGTGCTACTGGGTGGTGGAGGGAAGGGGGGTAAGAGGGACCAAATAAAAATGATTTCCTCCACGCATTCTTCTTATCATAAATCAAAACGGCCTTGTCGACTCGCTAATCGTCGGTAATTTATAATGGATTTTTTGCTAATATTCGCATTTCTCATTCGCCCGCGAGTAAATCTAATTTGGAATTCGCGCGCCGACACAGACCAACCGCGGTCCGATAATTTATTTGTCGCGTCCGAAAGTGACGGCGCTCTTTCGCCGGATGAAACCGAATAAAACCAAATGAAACGGCATCGAGGGATGCACCGAGTTAAATAACTATTACCGCTGCGAGGATGCGGGACGCGTCGCAATTTTGCGCGCGAGGGCTTGTTATTTTTTAACGAACGCAAAGTTAAAGGACTACGTGCGGCGGCCCGCGGAACGCACACACCACGAAGAAATACCACGGGCACGTCTTTATAATAAGGAGAACAAATACGCGTATGTAAATCATTACTTTGACTTACTTACGGTTTCGTTTCTTGCCCTTTGTAACGTACTTTCGCATTGTATATTCAATATTGTATCGATGAACCCTTAAAAAAAAGGGCATGTAACTAATGACCCTTTGTGCGTTGAAATAAAATAAATAAAAATGAAATCATTTTAACTGGGAAGTATATTATGTATTGGGTGTATTGGGAAAACAAGCTCATATATATTCATATATATATATATATATATATAAGATGCAAAAAGAAATAACAGAAGAAAATCAAAAGTTCTTTCATCGGAACTTACCTTGCGGCCTGGGGATCATTTTAATGTTTTCTTGTCTTCTGCCTTCTTCTCTTCGGACAGGAATATTTATTTTTACTGCTAGTTGTAACCTTGTTAGCGGCACGCAAATACTCCACTTAAATACCTCCGCACAGACCGATGAACGGATGAGAGACAAAGAAGAATGGTAACCGGCAAGCTAAAATTAACGAGATCAAAAAGTTGCTACTTTGCGTACAAAAGTTTCCCCCGAAGTCCGTCCAATAGGATTTGTTCGTCACATTCGAAGGAGGGTAGTAAAGAGTGAACCTTAAACGGTTTCGAATTTACTTCTTGCGCGCCCTTAAAATGCTTCCCGTGCAAGGATCGGACCTCGAAACGGCTCTCCAAAATTTCCTTCGGATGAGCATTAATTTTGCTGATGAATCTGAACAAGGGTTTTCCTTGCGACAGTGTTAACTTGTTAACAGCAAACGTTAGCTCTGATAGCTCTGAAAAGAGCTGATTTGCATTCGGAACGACCAAATTGACACTTCGAAGGGCGAAAAAGTTCCTTTTTCTGCTGCACTACACCACACGGAACAGAACCATCGCAAGTGGTCCGTGGTCCATTGTGATTTCGGGGACGGCCGCGGATTATTATTTCGGAAGGGAGATGCGAGGTGCACACCGCACGAGAATTTGGATTTACCACACCACGAACGGTACTTCATATTTGTTGCGATTGTAATAGGCTTATCCGCTTTAAGCATCACGTTACGCGGTGTAAAACGTAAGGAATCTGAACTTGAAAGCATTTTGCGTCCCATTGTGCGCCCGAGTGCCGAGTTTTCGATAAAGCGGCTACGTAAGAAGGAACACGAAACATGTTGCGAAACAAATACGACAATAGTGCGATATTAATAATAAATAAAAGAAAAACAAAAGCAGTGGCGAGCGGCGGGGAAAAAAAAACGGGGATGGAAGCGGTCGGGTGAAAAATGCGGAAACTCTCGGTGCTCACCAAACAAACGCATTATTAAAAGATTTCGTACGATTTCGGCAGGATAATGCATTCATACTTTGAGCTGGTCTTAATCTATGAATTATTTAACGAACCGCCTGCCAGTAGTAACCGGAGTGTTAATTTTATATGTATTAGCAGTATTAACTGGAAGTTCAAGTTACACTTCCATGTTTATTAATTATTACAACGTGTTGGATTGCAAGAAAGAGCATTTTGAAGCACTAATCTGCACACACACACTCATCCAGCCACTAATGCATAATGCGCGACGCAGCAGCTACATACATGTACGGAAGGACGGAATGTTCCAACGACCGAAAGCCAGAGCACCAAAGCCATTAATTGGCCAGTGTGTTCGCACGAAAAAGTCTCGTTTTAAATTTACATGTCGAACAACATTGGCGTTGAATGCAAATACATCTAATTGATTTAATAGCTCGCAACTGCAACAATTACGGTATTTACCATTATATCGGTCTGCAAGTGCAAATTGTTAGTTACGCACACTGAATATAATATTGATAAAGCCGGTCGCATGCGAAACGACGTTCGCCACTGCGACTGCCGCGCGAGCTTTAGCTGCGCTTTCGCTTTGTTGGCAACCCGCGCGGGACGTGGACGCTGCCAAATTAGCTTCGGTCTTTGCTGGTCGATAGCTTGAGTTGTCCTTTTTCGCGGTGATCGACAGATGATTGAGGCGTCAAGCGTCGTGTGCCGCGGGCCTAATATAGTGATACAGATTATTAGGTGCAAGGTATATGATTCCTGGACACACCGGCTCCTCAGTTGAAAGATAACATTTAAACATTTACATTATGATGAGATGCGGGAAATAGGGTGTAAATAAAGGACAAACAACGGAGGAACAAAGCGGCGAAACAAAACAGCCGCGCGCGTAGAAAAAGAACGCAGTTCCGCCCGTCGGGAATCAAAGCACCGAGCATAAACTCTAGTTTACACATTTTAATATATTACGAATTATACGTCGCATTTGTTGTCCCAGATCCAATATTAATGATAATTCCGCCGTTACCGGTATAATAATTGCGTTCCCACTTGTTAAATTGTAAATATTCAGCGTATGCCGCTCTAAATATGGAGGAAACTTTTATCCTCCAGGTATCAAAGTTGAATCTCATTAAAATATTCTTCAATGCCCCCGTTGTTCGCCCTAACCCGGCGACAATAGTTTTAAATACTTTCGTTGGAGCATTTAGAATAAATTACAACGAAAAACAATTGAGAATTTCGTGCGGTTGTTTCGTCTGTTATGTGCCTTAAATATTCGAATTAAATAATAAAAATAATAATAAATCATTATTTGTTGTAATAATAAATCATTATTTGTTTAATATAATTTTGCTAATTTTTAATGAATTCAATTGAAGGGCTCGATGTGAGCGAAAGCGCCGGGCTCTTAGTAATGCTCAGCTTGAGCTGCGGAAAGTCTGGTTTTGTTCACCGAGCTCCACCCCTTTGCTCAACTCTCAGCTAACGGCGCACTATAAAAGGGGGAATTTTTCCGCAGCACTCAGCATTCCGCGTTCGGCATCAGACGGGTGCGCATCTCGGATTCACATAGGAAATGTTTCTTTCTAGTAATTTCAGCATGATCTTTTGCAAAATTGCACAGTAAAGTCTCGTCATATCTTTTCATTTATCCAACAGTAGCAATCCTCATCGATAATGAAATTTTTAAGCAAAATCAGCATGATGTGCGCGAAAGCGCCGGGCTCTCAGTAATGCACGGCTTGACCCGCGAAGCTTCTAGTTTTGTTTACTAAACGCCGCCCCTTTTCGCCGCTAGCGGTGCAGTATAAAAGGGGGTAATTTTCGGCATCACTCAGCATTGTGCGTCGAGCGGCGAACGGATGCGCATCCATGACTCAAGTAGGAATTGCTTCTGCATTAGTTTTAGCAGCATCGCTTACAGTGTAATATTCTCGCAACGCATTTAATTTCAGTGCACTTTAAGATGTCGTTGCTTCCCATCACCGGGTACGTTATTTTTGATTTTTTTTTAAGTTTTAGTTTTTTATTTATCAATATACTTCCGATCGCTCCTTCAATTCTCAATTTAACGATCGCAACGAAAAGCAAAATATTCCCTGTATGTAATATCGTCTCTTATTAATGGTGGCCGATTTTAATGTTTCGCGCTGCGAAGACTATTTATTAGTGTTCTTTTTTCGCCGTGAACTTTTCGAAGAACGAACGTCGCGCGTCCCGAAAGAACACGCGTACATTGTCAATGACATTAACAAAGCGATGTTAGTACTAAATATATACGTATATAATAAAGCGGGATGAAGTTGGTTCGCAATTTATCACGCAGACCTTATATAATTCAAACACATCAACTTTATAAATCATATTTCCTTTTAAATGCTCTCCACGCGAACGACATGCATGTTGCGAACCTTTAACGCGAGCTTTTCGCGAAGCGCCTTTAAGTTTTAAATAAGCGGCCCAATTAGCCGTTCCGAAACGATGGTGCATCCATTGATGTTTTGCCGTCACCAGAGGGATCAGTTTCCATTTAAATAAGAATAAACATTTCGCGTCCCCAGCTTTGCATCGTTTGTATCAAACCGAATAATTATACGCAAGAATATTTGTATCGCAGGTAATTACTACTACTGCTACTGCTTGTTGATTTAAATAATAATTTATATTGAATGTTGCGAAGCGGTGAAATGCGATAAAACGCCAATTCGAACCTGGTATTGGTCATACGTAATGATTAAATTGATCGCTCGTCGAATACAGGGTGGCTTGTTTCTCGAACCGCGAGTGGATAATAATTTTCCACCAAATCTAAATGTTATTTGTTGAAAAAAAATGTTTCTACCGGATTTCCAATTATACAAATACAAAAAACAGAAAATCACTGATTTTGCATTAAAAAAAAAAAACAAAAACAAAACAAAACAAAACAACGAAGCAAAGCGGATTCAAATTTTTTACAAATGAAAACATTTTTTTTACCTTCGACTGAATTTCTATTTTGAAGTATCGAGTTGAAAACTTCATTCGTGAAACCTTTGTAGGTACAGAACGGTCATCCTGTGTACTGCGTTCGAGCACTGAAGAGTGTTCCCTTGTTACGTGAAAATTGTAGCCAATGCTTTGTTACCTGAATATGCATACAACATGGCTCCGATAATAACATGCGTAGGTGCACGCACGCATCACCTACACCCACAAATTGCATCCTGTTTATTTAGCGAATTAATCGTATTTGTGAATGAAATAACGCACGAAATTCATTACCGATCGCATTTATTTATATAAATACATATATAACGCATATACATTACAACAATCAAGCTTTTATTCCTTTCATCTCTGGCATTAATCAGCACAATTAAACAATGCTTTGCAAACCACTTTAAAGAACCACTCGATTCGTTCGCCGCGCGCGCAACACAAGAAACAATTATTCGCGCACAAATAATACTTATTTCTTGTTTGTTTGTTTGTTTGTTTTTTGTGTTTTTCTATCGTTTATTTTAAGCGTTCAATTTAAGCGAGAGACTCTTTTGTAATAATTCACGTGCATCCGATGCACTTCATAATTGCCATTCGTTTGTGTGGAGGTTGTTTTTTTTGCTGTATCTTCCGCGGGGATCGCAGATCGCAGAGAGAATTACTTTATGAGCGCGTTTACAGAAAACATTAGGTACTGGTAAAGCGGACTATTAAAACGAAATTAATTACCTAATTAGAATTAACTTTTGTAATTAACGTTATGTTGGGACCGAGGGACGTAACTGGAAGCTGAAACTTGCATTCGAACACAATGCAAACGCTTGTTACCAGCGTAGTCTTTTTCTCGACCATCGAGTTTAGCATTTACATGGAGAAACGCAACAATTCGCCGGCCCTTATTTTCCACAATAAACATAATTGTTTTTCCTTCCGTTACATCTTGCGCGGCGGCAGTACAGATACTTGCAGTCTTTCTCCCCTTTCGTGCGACCATTTTATTTCCACTTAATTTTTCGCCAATCAAACCGATCGAAATCGCTTCAATGAACGGTCCGATTTTTTTCCTTCCGAAAAATGAATGGAAAATAGAAAATTCCTTCTTCTTCCTCTCTATAAATAAACAGAAAAAAACATTGACCACATGGAACTTTCACTTGTCGCTCCGCCAGTGCTTCGTCAGCCATGAAAGCCATGAAGAAGAATTGAGAAGTAGTTTCACGTACTACTTGTTACTCTAAGTCGAGTAAGTAAAATTTTTTTGAAATTATATTTTACCATTCGGTGGAAATTATTACAGCTTCGGCAACGGTTTCGTCGGCGGTGTTCGTGTCGGCGGTATTTTCAGCGAAAAACTCGCGGCGGTCGTTTGTTTTCTTTGTAGTTGCAAACGAAGGAAGAAGGAAATCTGGCTGCGATGCGATTATCGCGTCGGGCGCTGCACGAGTATACGCGGACGCATGCGAATGTGCATTATTTATATTCCGAATAAGAGTACAAATCGGATTTATTAGAATGTTGCGAACAAATGCTAATTGTGTTTACTGCTCAAGGGCCGTTGCATGTATACTCTTTCAGATTGGAGCAGGGAGAGCTCCGTCGGACGCGACGTGCATTCGTAAGAGGCGGCGGCGACGGCCGTTCGTGTTCATTTACTGCTAAACATCTTGCAATTTTTAGCCCCGGCTAATTTTCGACTTTGTATTTGCGAGAGATCAGATAGAGCGCGGAGCTCCCATCCGGAGGCGGACAATCCGGCGTCGGCGGCGGACGCTGCTTTTTGCTTATTCGACTGTTTCGCAACGGCGTACGTGTACGTACAAATGCAGCGGCAAGTGACCGAACACTTAATTGTCTATTTAGAGGGGGCGGCGGATGAAATTAAGCGTGAATCAACGCACAAACCGAATTAATTGTTCCCCGCGACTTCGGCGTGTCGCAATCGATCTCATTGCGCTTGCACGATGCAC